>BPTQ01000007.1:172873722-172947141 GCA_019973895.1 Chrysanthemum seticuspe
AAAAACAAAAACTAAAACAATAGATTGTTTATCAATAACAATAAAATAGATAGGATAAATAAGATGCATTGCATGCTCTATGCATCATTGTCTTCTATATCATATGTTTGCATCTTTTTCTTTGCTTGAACATCTTCCTCATCAACACAATCATTGTCTGTTAACTCTTCTATTCCACGATTTCTTTTTTTCAAAACACCAACTAACAGTGCTTGCATTCTTTGCAGATTTAGGAGTGTTTATTTCAACATTCTGCAATGTACAACAATTACTAAGTCAGTTTGAATTTTTTGCTATGAAAAAAACAATTGAAAGTGTATTTAATTAATAATGTATACTACCTCCTCAATATCAGTTGTTGATTTTGTATTCAAATTCTCAACATTTTTTAAATGATTTTCTGCATTCTTTCCAATGCCTTCTAAACCACTTAAATCATATGAACCATCTTCAATATCAACATGAGGAGTATCCAAATCTTCTTCACCAATAAAAGATTCTTCAATATCATGTTCATTATCATCTGAGACATTGTCAGAATTCAAACAATAATCTTCTTTTTCAGAATCAGCTTCATCATTGTCAGAATCGTCTTCACCATTGACAAACTCATCTACATTATCATCTAAATCACCATCATTATTGTGTAACACATCATTTGCATTGTCTGAAAATTCTTTCATATTGTATTCCTCATCTTCTACATCCTGTCATGTGTTACAATTCCAATTTATATTTAAAAATATTATATACAATTTAACTTTATAATAAAGACTGGAAAATCACCAACTAATTTAAAATGCTAATATACATACCTCTTCATCTAGGAAACCGTTTTTGAAATACATGATCGTGTCAACATCATCAGTTACCTTTTCAGTTCGATAGATATGACTGTTGTTGCTGTGGTTAAATTCAGAATACTTTATTTTAAATAGATATTGTTTGCCAATAATCTGGTTAATTTCATCTGGGAAGTATTCTTCATAGTCCATTCCATGCTTGTCCATAATTTGCCACGCAGACAAATTAATCATCTTGTGTACATTGTTATCAAATAAAACAACCTGTGCAGTTCCACTATCATCAACAATACGCACAATGATCTTGAACCTAAAACAAACAAATCATAATGTTTTAGTATTTCAATAATTAATCATAATAATTTTATATATTCAAATAATAATTAAAACACAATGTTATTAATACCTCGATGCAACAGCATAGGTTTCACCGTGTTTCTTACAGAACCACAATTGCTTCTTGTTTCGATTATTCATTCCACCTTTTGAAGAAACTGCTGTTACTCTTGTGTTACATTCTTTACACGCTGTATACGTCCAACCATTTTCATATTGGATGCTATGCACAGTAGCAAAAACAACACAACATGTATCCTGCATTTTCCATAGTTTTATTTATCATAAGCAAATACTATATTATGACAGATGTTTTATGCTTTTTCATAATTAAATAAATGACATAAAATACTATTGTCTTACCGGTTCAATACTTCGGATCATACCAACAAAACTCTTTAAACAACCATGCATAAATTCTGATGGTGTAACAACAACTTTCTCTTGATTGTGTAACTGGATCTTGAATTCATTTGCATTATATCCTTCTTGTGATTCGTACCTTTTATGTTTCAAAAATATATTACATACACACTTAAAGATAAATTCATATTTATATGACAACATAAATAGTATAGTTATTGTCAAAACCTTTTCCGGAATAACAATAACGGCGGAATCTTCCTGTTAATAAAAATCCTACTTCCAAATAACGCATTATGCACAGCTGGTTTGTCTGATTTTGTACAAACAACATAAAAAGAAAAAAACAAACAAAAAAAATATTATATTAACAAAAACAATACTACTTTACTGTCTTGCAAAATATTTGTAAATAAATTCAAAAACAACTTACTGTCCCAATATTTGACCTTCCCAAGCATCAAAAGAATGTCTATATGACCAATTTCTTCCAATCTGTTTTCATAATCATTCCACATTAACGCCCAGTTATCCCAAAAAGTGCACTCAAGTCTGTAGGATCTGCATAATATCATATAAATAAATACATTTACATTGTAATATTGTATAGAATATAGATATTATATTAAAGTTTTCATTTACTCAGCATCTTCAATAACAATTGTTCTGCGGATTTTTGGACCACCATGGTTGTTCACACCTACGATTTTCCCAATAGCAACCACTGTTCCAATCACATTTGTTCAATAACAAAGGTTAATGTTTTTGTATTTACAATACTAAATACAAATATCTATTATAAGTAGGTGTCAATGAAATACATACCAACACAATCATGATCATGATACTCATTCACAGGGTCTAATATCCGGGAAAATGGCTCATATATAAAACCAATGACATTATCATTTATTTGCTCAACACGTGTAACATTAGTCCCTTTGAAAAAAGATATTTTCCATCTGTTTGGTAACAATGGTAACCTTCCACCATTTTCCGCAACACCAAAGTTAGATAATATATAGCATTGCCCTTCTTGAAGCAGAGGCTCAAATTTAAACATTAATTCCTTTTTGATGTAAATCTGGATTCGGTTGTCCTGGATATACATTGATAAAAATTAGTCGTCATTTATATTAATTTCATTAAATATACAAAAAACCAAAAATAAAAGACTTACCTCTAGATCTTGGAAAACACAGTCCAAACTATATGGATCATGTTCTTCATTTAATTTGTGAGAATGCCAAATAGAAATACATCTTCCTTTGATTGCCATATTTGTAGCCATAGGATTAACGTTTCTTATTGGAATTATGATTCGATCCTTTAGTCTTTCATCTATATATTTGTAAAGATTAAAAATATAGCAAACAAAATTTAAACAACAATGTAAATTATACTAAAATATAAGAATATACCTGATGAACCACTTCCAATGGAGGAAGTATGCATTCCATTACCCTTTTTAGAATAAGATTCACCTGTTTTGAAACAATAATATCATAAACACTTCTTTACTACATGTAGCTTATGCATCGTTTAAAGTCTGATTCATTTATTTCTTCTTGTTAAAATAATCATTACTTGTTCGTATAAACTAAAATATAACGATATACCTGCTGAAGAACTTCCATTGGAGAAACTATGCATTCCATTGCTTTTTTTAGAATGAGATTTACCTGTTGCAAAACATTGTTATATATAAAATGCAATTACAAAATAACTTATATTTCAAAATCAGTAAAACACAAACCATAAGACGAATTTCCAAACGACGTAGAATGTACACTATAACCTTCTTTTGTTTGATGTCTGCCTGACAAACTATTATTGAACCCAGACTTAGGTGTCTCTGAGTAGACTTCTTGATAACCAAATTTGGAATTTCTTGACTTCAAATAAGCAGCACTTCTAGGATCTTTTTGCTGATTCCTAATGTATTCCATCCTTTTAAAGTTCACAGTATTGTAATCAACTGACCCTTTTTTACCAACTGATACATATATACAATATATAAGTACCAACTCATTCATAATATAGTATATGTTTCTATTTAAAAAAATATCGTACCTTTTTCTGATCTTCCACAATCAACAATGTTAGATATACACTTATTAGCATGTGTGTCACTTTGTGAGATATCATAAGATGTCTGAGACTTTAAACATGGCAGTTGCTTTCCAAAATTTTTGCCAATTGCAGGTTTAACTAAGACAAATAACTCAAAATCAAACACTTATATTATCAAATTTTAAAAACAATGCACAATATAAAAACTCAAATCAGGTTTACCCTTTGATGCCATTGAAACAGTCTGCACATGAGTTCCAGATCTTTTTCCGGGTGTGTCACTTTCAAATAACGACATATCACAAACACTCTTATCACCTAATGGTGCAGCAACTGTTCAACAAACGTACCAAAATTTCAACAAACGTACGAAAATTGTGTTTGGTTTTCAATTCAATTGTAACAACAACAAAAATATATACACTATAAAACATTAATATTAACTACCTGTAGAAGGATCTCTAATTGTGCTTGTCTCATTTGTATCGTTAATCTTATCTGTGTTATTTCAGAATAAAAGGTTATAAACATGTATGCAAAAACATCAAACACATAAACGTGCAACACTAATAAAACCCTATAAACATGTATGCAGATAAACACAAAAGCTTCAATTATACCTAACTATGTAAACCTTATAAACATGTATGCACTATGTAAACATGGATAATGAAAAAACATCAACTTCTTTAATACCTGCAGCTTCTGGAGCAACATTAATGTATGCAGATAAACACAAAAGCTTCAATTATACCTAACTATGTAAACCTTATAAACATGTATGCACTATGTAAACATGGATAATGCAAAAACATCAAACATAATAACTTCTTTAATACCTGCAGCTTGTGGAGCAACATTACTGTTTTTACTTCCTGTTTTCTTGTTAAGATCCAAACAATTTGTTCCTGTAAATTCATTAATTAAAAAAAAAAAAAACAAAAACATGAAATCTACCATTCATGCAACATGCAACAATAATATCATAGTAACTTCTATATTACCTGAATCTTGTGCATCAATTCTAATAACATTGATTTGTCTCTTCTTGTTAAAATCAGAAGTACTTGTTCCTATTAAACCATAAGGCAAATAAAAAACCAAAATAAAAACATGAAGAGAAGAATAAATCATATAATACTTGTAGTTGATAAAGGTTTTAAATTAAAGAACATGTTACAAATTCTAAAAAACTCAAACTGTTACCTAATGAAGTTTTTGTAGCCACTTTCTTACCAACACGTTTTTTTGATCCAGGAGCATTCATTCCTGCAAATACATAATATACAAACAAAACAATCATATTCTGTTTTTAAAAATCAAATTTCTAACTAATAAACAACCTGAATGTTCAACAATCATTGACTTACCTTCTTCGGATTTTTCAGAATTGTTATTGTGCTTGGCAGTTGAAAGCCTCTTTGAGAACCTCTTGGACTCCATATTCGACATTCAAGATTTAAGAATACAGAATATGTAATTGTGTAAACCATTGTAAATAATGGTCTATATATAGTGTCAAATTAGGTTAAAAAAAAAACAAAACTTAAGATAACAATGATTTCATACCAAACTTATCATAATATTATTTTAAGTAAATATCAAAACACAAACACAATCCTAAAACAATACATATTCCTAAATATTTTATTAAATCCGAAATTTATAGAGGTAATTATATATTATAGAATGTAACATAATAATCAAAATAACTTGTAGCCTAATTGGTAAACACAAAAGTTATTAATGCTACTCTTCAAAACAACCCAAGTTCAAATCTTACTAATGACATTTTTTATAAAAACGAATTTAAAAAAAAAATTAATAAAAATTATATATTTAAACCGAAATTATTAGTTATATTAATAATTGGATTATTAAATTGCTTAGGTGGACATAAAATGTCTAGGTGGCATTAAAATGATTATGTGGCATTGAGGTGGCATTGAGGTGGCATTGAGATGTCATTGAGGTGGCATTGAGGTGGAATTAATGCCAAATGCCTCCTGTTATATATAATATAGAGATATGTGATTAACATGTGCAAGATAATAATCCAACCTACACTTATGTCAAAATATGACTCGCCCGTTTGAGTACATAGACTGAATACTTAACCAAGAAATACATAACATTACAATTTAATTATTAAGCTATTATATCAAATATTGGAAAGTCAAAATCTGTATGTGAGCTCCCTTGAAACTCGGCCTAAACTCACGCTCCTTAACCACCATTTATCTCCATTTTCTTTGTAACTTACACATTCAAATATGGAAGCATTGAATTGGTCTATCAGCCTCCCCATAATCTCGGCTAAAAATCATTCCCCATTAACTCCCATAATTTTCCCATTTAATTCCCTTATTACTCTTATTTGTAACTTCCTTTCATATTCAAAAATCACACATACAAACCTAACCAACAAAAGTGACGGCTGGATATTTTTCCTTCCATTTTCATTCAATAAAACAAAGGTGCAAGGAGTCTTGAAAGGGTGTTGTGATCGTGGGTATTGATTCGAAGGAGGTTGCTTTGGTTTGTTGCTTTCGTGGGGTTCTAAGTCGAAAGGAAGCTAAGTCGTGGGTCTGGTTCGAAGCTACTGTGGTCGTGGTGTTGATTCGAAAAGAGGCTGTGTCGTGGGTACATTGATGTTGTCGCATGCCTCCCTATCTTGGGTGCTCGTTTTTCTTTTCCATACGCATTCTAC
This sequence comes from Chrysanthemum seticuspe, assembly GCA_019973895.1. NCBI lineage: Eukaryota > Viridiplantae > Streptophyta > Magnoliopsida > Asterales > Asteraceae > Chrysanthemum > Chrysanthemum seticuspe. The sequence goes on from BPTQ01000007.1 coordinate 172,880,008, forward strand.
AAGGGTATAGTGTCATCTATCTCTTTCGATTCGTCCTCCTTTCGTTTCTTTTATTTCTGTCGTGAGACTCCATTTAGCATGCATGCATAATTCACGAATTTAACCACACATGAAATGACAACTTGATACATGAAATGATAATAGGCTCACATTAATAAGGTGTCACGTAAAATATGAAGATGTCCCAAATATCAAAGGATATATATCATATTCTAACACTTGTGTGGACCTCTTTTGGATGCATGCTGTTACTCGAATAGGATTCATCATAGGATTATTTATAAGACTCATTTCATTATATGGCTGCATGAATCATGCACATGTACACGTGCATTATTAAAAGGAAAGACCATGAAGTTGGTCCATATGAAACCATTTTAAGTTAAATATGTTCGACACCAACATGTACACATTTTAATTATTTTGTGACAACTAGATGCGTCTCATGCATGCATTCGCACTTTGACTTAACTAATGTAACTTGTCATAAATGAAACTAAAATGGAAAGTTACTAAAAGTGGAAACCTGTTAAAAATGGAAAGCCGTCTAAAACAAGTAATCTGATCTTATAAGCGTTATCTAATTCATAGGTTCCGGACGACGGGATTGATACATCGTGTGACTTACGTTCCTATTTTGCTTGCTTCGATTGAGGTACAGATATTCTGACCTTACCTCTTAAGGTTTCTCAAGATTCGTATACATCTTCCGATATTAGCTTTGAACTGTTATGCTTTTACTCTGAGCCTTCTTATTAGGGCTTCCCTATGACTTTGCTATGCACCCTCTGTTGAATTTCTGATATGAACTGTATGGTTATGAACCTTTGATTATGAATCTTTGATTATGAATCTTTGATATGAACTTCTGATTATGGACTTATGATATGGGACTTTGATATGAACCTTTGACTTCTGAACCTTTGATATGAACCCGTATGATACGATTATGCTTTGACCCTTCAGTTTGATACCCGAGCCAAATATGTGTTCCTAGTCATAGAGGTACCATGACCATGTCATTGATGCACCAATGGCATGACTCCAGTGTGTACGAGTGATGTTACACACCGTCCCCATTATGTTATATGATTATGAGCTCAGATATATGTTTGGCCACTATGTTTCCGGGGGGCGTATGGATGCATCATAGATATGTTATGTTATGATACGATATGATATGATTTATATGGTGAATGATGTCGTGTGCAATACGCGTCTTCACATTCCGGGAGCTAGCTACTCCATTTGTTACTGAGGTCTCCCCTCCTATTATGTATGGTATTCCGAGGTCACCCCTCCGAATACAATGGTTACTTATGATATGATATGATATGATATGATATGTTCCGGGCTCGTGGTAGATTTCTGACAACCCTTACACTTTTGATATACCTATATTGTATCTTCTGTATTCCCCAACGCACCATATTCTGTATTAATTGTTCATTACTCAGTACACTTATATGACTCACTCTATTACCAAGCTATATATATTCCATTGCTTTGATCTGTCACACTCTTATTTCGTTACTTCAGACTATGGTTCCATTCACGTACCGGGTTATTATATGTTTATTGGATTTGATTATGCTATTCATGTTTTATGTGACTACTGATTATCTTGCTATGATGTGATTGATATGCGGTTATCTGAGTTACCTGTTTCCATCTGATGATATGTGATCTCATTTATATGTGACCCTCTGAATTGTCTGGTGACCATGCTAATGTGTAATCGATAGTTTTGTCTGTTTATTATGTGTACTTCGTTCAATTAATCTCGTGGACTATGACTATTCCGTTGTGTCCTTATCTGCTTATTGTTGACATGCCATGTTTACATTTCTGTCTATGCTACTGTTTGATTGGGTAAATGGTTCAACTTATGACGTCTGGCTTGTTAACTTGTTTAATTACCCTGCTATGTCTTTAATTCATTTAATCATATCGTTTATACTGTATTCCTACTTATTACGTGTGACTGCCATGTGTTGACTGCTGTTAGTACTTCCGCTGGTCATGATACTGGTTGTGTTTTCAACTAAGGATTTTTTACCTGTGTGATTGCCATGCTCACTTACTAATTAATTGCTTTTGTTTGCCTTTAGATTTCCTTTTGACTTGTATGTCTTCTGATTTTCCTGAATTGATTGTATGACATATATGTTGTGTGGATGCGACGCCTGCTATGCTTGCTTATGTTTCAGTTCTTGTATGTCTGGTTTGTATGTGCTTGTTTATATGTCATCGATGCTTTGCTTTGCTTCGTTCTCCTTGTTATCTGTTCGTTTTGGATATCTGTATAATTGTGTTCTGCAGGATCCTCATTGACTCATTGTTCTCATTTCGCTGCGACTTTGTTATCCGTTTCCTTTGTTTCATTTTGCATTTCAGATTTTATTTAGCGTTTGTTTTGTTATATCTGTTCACTGGGCTTTTTAAGCTCAGCCGCATTTCTTTTCATGCGGCAGGTTTTAGGTTTAAAGATGGGCTTTGATGGGCTGAGAGTTGGATTATCTGAGTGGACCAACCCTAGTTACATTATTATTTGGACTTACTTTGAAGAGTTTTTGTTTTGATATTTCATTTCATTTGGATATTGTATTCCTTCGTCAGTCAATTGTTTATATGATTTGATACTTCATTTTTAAGGTTTCCGTTTGTAAAAATTTTATTTGTAAGTTCTGATATGACACCAGAATGTGACACTTCTACCCTTGCCTGGTTGGGGTGTTACTGATTAACCTTATGGCCAACAGGTATCCATTGATAACCTATCTTACTAAATGTTCTTCCTGTGGGTTTTCGCTGTTTTCTAACTTTCTTTTGCCTTTGCCTTTTAGCCTTCTTAGAATGATTTTTTTCATTAACAATATTAAATGGGGATTTGACCGCATTAGACAAAGCATTCACACCACATTCATGATAAGTAACAGAATTCAAGCAGACATCATTACAAGGTTTGCAAATAGTATCAGAATTCGAATTAATTACAGTATGCCTATGGCTGATACTAGAATCAACACGATTCGTTTTATTCGGCTCAAACTTAAGGTTCCTAGGTTGCTCTTCTACTCTTTTCCAATGCACATTCTTAGCTTGCGAGGTCTTATCATTCCTTGTATTGTCTTGAGACTTTGACCTGCTTGCTTTAATGTCACTGATTACTCCTGTAGATGGAATGGGAACATTAGTTGGTTTTGCTACTCTTTGCATCTCCTGTTTAGATGTGCTGGGATCTGAACTACATGCAGGCACACAAAGGTTCACTTTCTTAACGCAAAAAGTGCTGGGATTTGTACTCCTAGAAGGCACACTAGAGTTCACTTTCTTAGCACTAACAGATCTGGAATCTGAACTACTTGAAGGCACACTAAGGTTCACATTCATGACATTGGGCATTGAATGGATTTCATGCTTGGCACTAGGCATAGAACAAGGAATCAAATGATTAACTCTCTCACCTAAGGACTTAGGGCATATTGTGATTAAGCATTCTAGAAGTTCTTGAGATCGTTCGGCATATAAGCATGCATGCTCAATTGCATTATCAAGTGGTTTCTCTAACTTATCCTCTTCAACAATCTCACGGAGACATTCTAGACAATCCTTAAGGTATGAGAAATATGTTTGAATTGCAAGTTTGTTATTCCTAAGATGAGGGAGAACATATTTCACAGACAAAGTATATTTATTACAAGAGTGAACCTTTGATACACCATTCTCCCCATTGGTCATTGGCATTTTCCCTTTTACTTGGCTCTTTAGATTCTCAATTTCCTTTTGCAATGAAGTTATTTGTTCATTATTTTTGTTACGAGTGACCTTTATTGATTCAAATAACTCATTGAAGTGACGTTTAACCTTTTCATTTTCTTCAAAAAAAACTTTCGTTTTCCTTTTGTAATGCATTTACTAAGTTTTGAAGATGAAACGTTTGAGAATTCTGAGAATCTAAAGGAGGAGGTATTTGGGAGCCAGTCACATTGTTCTTTTGACCCTTTAATTGTAAGATTTGGGCTTTTAACTTTCTGATCGTGTTACAATGAGCTTGAATTTGTTCATCACGTTTGTTAATTTGAAAAACTGCATCAAACTCTGGAGCATCTGAGGATGTCTTGATATTTGAAGTTTTGATATTTTCTTTAAGATGTTGATATTTTAGTTGTAAATTAAAATGCTCAACCTCTAGTTTAGAAAAATATTTAACCAAATTGTCGTGATCATCCAGTTCAATTTTCTCATTTAGTTTAGAATTAGTCTTTTCAAGCTCAATGACACGATCATGGGAGACTTTCAGGGCAACAGATAATTCATGAAATTGAGAAGCATTAATGGAACAATTTGTAGCAGTGAAAAACACATCTTGAGCAACACATTCAGTAATAAGAGTCTCATTCAATGTATGCAAGTTCTTCCTCTCAATCTCATTATATTTTAGTGCACGCTCATAGTCACTAACCTCAACTATCATTGCATCAAATTCCTTTTCCATTTCTTTAATGTCTAAATTCATTCCCTTTTTAAGACTTTCAAAATGATCTTTTAGTTTTTTAAATAAAGGCATGACTTCAGTTAAATAACATTCTTTTGTTTGCTCAAAACCCATTTCCCCTTCAGTTATGCCAGTGGGTGTGATCCTTTTCTTACAAGTTTTCTCAAAATCAACAAATAGTTGAAAAATAACATATTGACTGATTAAGGTCTTGCTTTTAGTGGCAATAGTCCTAGGAACTAAATGCATTGGTGTATTGGGAGGATACACAGTCGCTGAAGGCATTTTCCTAAAAGGGGGGTTTGTTACAACAAGATTCTCTGCTTTTTGCTTATCTAAATCCTTTTTCCAGAACACTTGTTCGGGTGTTAACAACGTCTGAGGCTTAAACATGTTCAAGGAAATCCAATTCTCCTTTTTGTAATCATGGGGTGTGATATTTATTTTCTTCTCGTTACATTTAGGATCATCTAGTTTCTTGTTCATCTTTTCCCTAGTGACTTCATCTGATTTCTTATCTTCCTCAGTGCACTCAACGCAACTATGAGCATTTCTAGCCTTCTTAATGACCTCTGGATTTGGTTCCTCAACAAGGGGAATGCTATGCTTATCGCTTAAGACTCTATGCTTAGTGATTAAGTGAGCAGTCTGAATGGTATTTCCTTGTACGTACAACTTATTTTCAAGCTTGTTCTTCAAGGTTTTTAGATTAGAAAAATCATTCAAAAGTTTTGATTCCTTAACACTGAATTCTTGCTTAAGCATTTTAACATTTTCTTGAAGTTCTTGTTTTTGCTTAGCAGTTTTAGAAAGCTTATCTTGTAAGGAGTTTAACTCTTGTTTCAATACTTCTTCTCTAAACCCTACTTTTTCTAATAGTTGTACGCATTTGGTCATCCATTTCCTGCTCACGGGAGGTTAATTCAAACTTAGCACGTTGTTCATAAATAGCAACACGTTCTTTATTAGCATTAAGTTCAGAAATAACAGGATCATCAGGGGCACGTGCAGTGTATTCGTCAAAAGCATAGTCATTATTGACTGCATAAGATACATCACTTGGTACAATCTCTCTTTCACTTTGTTTCACATATTGATCATATGGGACAACATTGATATTACCCATATTTTCAATATCTGACTCAATAATTACAGTTGATTGTACTTCGTTATGTATCTTTTGCTCATCAACTTCATCGTATAATTTTAATACCTTAGAAATGATTTTGTCTTTGGATGGACCAGCTTGTGGTGATGAAGAGACTTTAGGAGAGACCATTGGAGAATTGCTAGCCATGAAAAAGGTTTGTGCAGTGGGTTCTTCATCAACATCAGAGTCGTATGCATCACAATCATACTTGAAAGGCATTCTGATGATTATGGCCTATCTCCTGAATTGGTTGCTCATCCACATCTGCATCATATGTCTTAGCATTTCCCTCAGCCAAGAACAACAACTCCTCTTCATCCAAAGCTGCACCATTATCCTGAGCTTGCACAAGCAACATCTTATCCCTGGAGTACTCAGCATTCTGAGGGCGTTTTGGCAATGTGCAGTTCCTTGCAATGTGTCCCTCACCTCCACAATTGTAACATTTGATTGGCTTTGCTTGACCCTGGTTTCCATTCCTTCCCCTATTCTGATTTGCAGCATAACCTCTACCAGCTCCACCTCTTGCTTGTTCGTACTGCCTTTCTTGAACTGGTTGCACCATAACCTTCCCATCTGTGACAGTGGCTTGATTGTGTGGATTGGATGCAGTTCTGAGATTGTTGTTGGTGTGTGGAAGAGAGTTCGTGTTTTGACTAATCAGGAGAGCCAGTTGATTAATGAAGTTTCCCACGTGTGCATCAGTATCAGCTTGTTTGAACATAGGATCAGGAATGAGTTTGTGATTACCATTACCCATGGGTATGACTTGTGAGTCTTTGGTTGTGATTCCGATGTTTGAGTAGAAGGCAGTTGAATCATTCGATGAGCTTGTCTCTCCCTGGTTGGTTTTGAACTGATTAAGAATCCTTTTTTCAAACATAGCATGTCTCTCATTCTGAAGGAGGAAGGCATAGAGTTGCTCATAGTTTGTATTCTTCAATCCTTTGGTTAGCTTTACAGAGGTGACAAACTTATGCCATTCGAGATTCATGTTGTTCACAAACTTTGAGTTCAGCTGAATGTTTGGCATAGTCATTCTGATGTTCCTCATATCATTAACAAGCTTGTGGAATCTCACATAGTACTCATAGACACTCTCATCTGGTTTCATCTTGAAGTGTTCAAATTCATCATAGAGTTGTGATTCTCTGTCTTCCATAGTTAATTCAGAACCTGAGAGAAGCATCTTGACATTATCCCACACTACCTTGGCTTCGGTGTTGTGATTGATCAGCTTGTAGATATCTTTTGGAAGACCTTGAAGTACGATGTTAGAAGCCCTAATATCAGCATCGAATCTCTTTTTCTCCTTATCATCGAGCTCATCATATGTCTTTGGTCTGTCTATTCCATAGATCATTGTTCCATCTTCAGCTGTATCAATTAGGTCTCTAGTAGTCTCAACCCGATACGGTCCTTCATCAATGGATTTGAGAATGTTGACTCCATTTTCCTTTCCAAGACAGTACAATCTGATTCGTTGAGCCCAAGAGTCGTAGTCAGTTCTATCAAGCATGGGTGGACGAGTATCTGAACCAGCTGCTTGAACATCCTTGGCAACAGTGGAGATGATTGTAGGAACGTTGGTAGACATGATGACAGATTAAACGGGATTTAATAACTCTCTTATTAAACCGGGAAATATATTCTTTCACGGGATTTTACTAAATCAAGAGAAAACCGTATTACAGACAGAGTCAACCAAGTCGCTAAGAAAACCTGAACCAAGTCGCTAAGCACCAAGTTGCTAGTAAAATTTTGACAGCAAGTCGCTAAGCACCAAGTCGCTAAGTTGTCAAGTCGCTAAAGAGCAACTCGCTAAGCACCAAATCGCTAGCAAAATTTTGACAGCAAGTCGCTAAGCACCAAGTCGCTAAGTTGTCAAGTCGCTAAAGAGCAACTCGCTAAGCACCAAATCGCTAACACCAAGTCGCTAACAAACTTAAGTGCAAGTCGCTAACTTTCACCAAGTTGCTACCCGTAGTGGAGACTCCACTAAGTGTACTGTTTGTCGGCTTGTCTCAATAGACAAGTCGCTAGCTCATCTCGCTAAGGCCTTCAACTACAACTCGCTACCAAATTACAAAGCAAGTCGCTAACAAGATAACTTATCCGTGGCTTAAGTTGCTAGCAAGAAAAACACATAAACACCCCTTTTCAATCCAAAAACAACCCAACCACGATGATTCAAGCTTAACAAATCAAAACCCAAGCACATACAATAATTCTAAACACAAAACTACACTCAAGTTTCAAACTTTAACACTAGAAATGATCCAAATGATGCAAAAACCACTAAACTTTTTCAAACTCTAAAACCACCTAAAAGTCACTAGAAATCCAAAGATATGTAAGAGATGATCAAACCATGGCTCTTGATACCATTTTTAACATATTGGATTTCATAAACACACTAAACCATAAGATCAAATAGGCGTACAAAGAGTTCTAGAGAGAGAAAGTTAGAGGTTTAGGGAACTTTAGTGAGAGAAAGAAAAGTCTTATTATGAGCTCCAACTCTCTACCTTGGGAGGTAGAGAGTATTTATAGTCATTACATAAATCGCCACCTTTCGGGCTGTGGATCAGGCATACAGTGGGTAAAGACCCATCTGTCCTCCACGGTGTTACTTAAACTAAATACTACTTAACTTATAATAATCTACGACTACAAACTTTCTAACGATTACATATACTTGAGGTGACCGACTCTTTAATACAAGGATTTACTAAATCCTAACACTAGTACTTGCGGAACAGTACTAGGGATTGAAATGACAAAGTGTTTGCAACTCCTCTCTAAGCTCAGGCTAAGTCTGAGCATAACTACAAGTACCCACTGAGTTATCTCAGGGATTAAGTTGTATTTGGAGGAGTGAAAGATGGCTTGCGTGTGTGTGTGTTTTTAAAATTCACAAGCTTGGTCTTTCACTCCATCTCTTATGCTATTTATACAAGTGTGAGTTTTAACTCTTTCCTAAGTGACAAACTGACAATATTGTAGAAGACAAAATACTGATGTATTTTGTCTCTGTTTACAAAGACTATATTAGGTAAAGGGACCAAGTCACTTTCTTCATGTCAGTACCGATGTTGAGCCTTTTAGGGAAGGTTGACTTCTTGAAGATAAGTACTCCATCTTTATCGCTTCAAGCATAACCGTTTTGTCCCGCCCATTCTTCAGTCTTCATAGTCTTCAGTCTTCAGTTTCAGTTTGTCTTCAGAGTTTGTAGTTGGAGAGAAGTTTGAGGGATTCAGTAAGTTATTGTCATCACTTACTGAATCCACCATCTTCTTCTTGACTCAGTCTTCACCCTTTAAGTTCCGCCTTACTGAGTGGAGAGACTTCTTCTATGTCTCTTACTGAGCGTCATGAAGATGGCTCACTGAGAGACTATGCACTCAGTGACCTGTTAGTGTTTAACAGTCTAAGCACTTAGGTTATTTTCTATTCAAATCCTAGATTAAGGAGTTTGGGTATTTACTGAACCCAATAATTTATCTCCTTTTGGGCAGATAATTGCTGAGGTCTGTTTCATAGCCCCTACTTTTAAACTTTTGTATAATTGTTTTGGGGGAAGATACATGCTTGTTTTACTTTAAAGAATTTATTTATTGAAATTATACATTTTCATGCATACTATGCTTGATGATTGGTATGATATGTTTACCTACTATACTATTGAATGTCTTCTTGATAAAGTTACATCACACATAGATGTTTTATGGACCATACCAAAATGTTTGACTTAGAATATTACGCAGCTTAGCCTAAGTCTTTAGATCCCAAAATGCCCTTTTCATGAACCGTCAATTCCTGCTGGGAAGCGCGAATGTTATAAATAGATCTATTGGGGGTGACTACCCCATTCGGTTGGCCACGTATGGGTCAAGGCGAAATGTATAACATGTCGGAATCGAGTGTATTGGGATAAACACTCGCCATGGGCCCCTTATTTGTATGACTACATTTTGTATACAGAAACTGTCATAGCTTCGGTTTCATGAACTTAGTGCTAGCGTAATAGATTTAATATATAACATTATATTCGTTATAATGTACATATACCTTACTTATGGTCCACTAATAAAATTCTTTAATCTAAGATAAACACAAATTTTTATGACATTATGCAAGACGTAATGATCATCAAAACTAAATGTTAAAGGTATACTGAAATGCCATTTAAATAAACCTTTGAACTCACCAACCTTGTGTTGACACTTTTTAGCATGTATTTTCAGGTTTTGAGGTGATAGCTTATCTTTGGAGGTGCAAGGCAAAGGCATGGCATAGTCATAGACGACTCTGATTTATGTACCACATTTTGATAATGGGCCATTTTCCGCACTAATCAATAATGTAAACATTGTTTTCAAGAATGAATAATAAAAGTTTCTTTATGAAAATAAGTTGTTCTATGCTTATGTTGTGATATCAATTTTAGTAGCACCCCAAGGGTTATGTGCTTCCGCTGAGCCATTTTGGGGGTGTTACACACTACCTCAGGATAAGTGAGTAGGCTGTCTAACCTCTAAGTCACTCTTGACATCTATAAGATTTCTCCGATCCAAGGTGACTTCATAGCCTCAATTTTAAATGTTTTGACTATTTTATAAAAACCCGCGAGGGGGATACATGATATAAACCCTACTTTTATATGTTTTCCAAACTCCGTGAGCTCATAGACTCGCTTTTAAATGTTTTGACTATTTTATAAAAACCCGCTAGGGGGATACATGCTATAAACCCTAATTTTATATGTTTTCCATTCTCCATGAGTTCATAGCCTCACTTTTTAAATGTTTTCTAAACCCGTGAGGGGGATACATGCTTTAAACCTTTTTCAACTATATGTGTGACTTCATAGCCTCACTTTTTAATGCTTTCTTAAACCCGTAAGGGGGATACATGCTATAAAACGAATACAAGTATTTTTCTCTTGATTCATTATTGCACTAGTACCTTTAATTGCCACTATTTCCCCTAAATTTCATGAACCATAATCACTTACAAGTGAACGTGGGTATAGTGAATAGATCTATTTGGAGTGTGACTACTCCCATTGGTTTGCCCCTACCGAGTACCAATAGCACTATATTTTATAACAATAGGTAACCTCGGCAAGTTACCTCCCCAGGATAACTTTAGTTCATCAAATATCATGATGGTGATCCCCATGTTAACGTGTTGGTGTCATGAGCTTAGTTGCAATAATAACCATTTTCCTTAATAATTGCATTCATTGCAATTATTACAAACCATGGGTGTAATAATTGAACCCACCCAAACTTGTATTCAACCACTACAAACTAAAACCTATGAACTTCAGTCAACCTTTGTGTTTACCCTTTTAGCATGTTTATCCTAGGTTATAGAGCAACTTATGGCACGGAGTGGCACTGGACTTGGAGGACTTTCAAACCTGTTATCATTCAAACTCTATTTTTCACATAGATTTTGGGACCTTATTTTGTAAAACTCTGATATTTTAATGAATGATAACTCATCTTTTCAAAACGTCTCTTTTTGAGTCATTTTCTATTACTATGACTATGTATCAAGAAGTAATATCCTCGAATTAGCTTCCGCTGCTATCTGTAAAAATGGGGGTGTTACAAAAGCGCTTCATTAAACGTTTACTCAAATAGGATTATAACCAATCTCATCTTTTACAACTTCTTCTCAAAAATAAGTTTGTGTATAACTTATTACATGTGAGAGAATACTCCAAAACACCCTAAACTGGTATGTAGTCCCGGATCCCTCAGGTTTTACTAGACGGATCCCTTATCCAAGGGAACCGGTGGAACCGGCCAAATAGATAACAGTTAAGTCATTTTTTAAATCACAGACCTTCTCTACTTTCCCTCTCCCCAAACCTAAAACGACCAAAAATCAATTCTTCTCATCTTAGGGCTTCATCTTCCTAAGCATCTTATTCCTAAACATCATCGTAATTAATTACACTCATCCTTCCTATTCTTTATCATCTCAATCTTAGGGTTTATGGTTATAAATTTTCTGTATTCAATTGGTTTCATGTTTTTTCTAAAAATTATACCATCATTTGGTTTTTTTTTTTATAAAATTGATCTCCAAATAAAAAGCCCCGTATGAATAAGGTTTTTCGAAAAGGCATTGTTAATACAAAATAAGTTCATAAGATCATAAACCCATCTTGATCAAGTCATCCATTAAAACATTTACCTTATTGGAATATTTTTTTTTTATTCTAGGATCAAACATGCCTAAATCCACCCAACAAGGGCATCATGACACCGTCCACTATATCCCTAGATATTATCGCAAAGAAGGCTTATCAACTAGTGACCGCAAAGCCTTCAAAATACTTCAAAACGACTCATCCACGAAGGTCGTGTAATTGTGGAATCCTTCCTTGAAAACACCGACATACCTCAAGTCTTTTCCGCAATCAACTTTGATTGCCTCCTCAATAGATGAACAAATTTATCCGGTTTTCATCTTTAAATTCTACAAAAGCGTTAGGATTATCCGAAACAATGATGGAACCATTTCAATCGCTTTCGTTATAAAAAACCAAAACATCATCTTACCTCTCACCACATTCGCACAAATCCTTCGCATACCATGTGAAGGAATTTGTATGTAATATAAGGATTGGTCAATTGCTTTCTAACACCTCGCCTTAGACTCCAACCCCATCTATCACACTCCACTTGATAATCCCGTTGTAGTTCGAGATACCGTCTTCACAAAAAGAGTCGACCAAAATTATTACAACTGCAACAAAGAAATCATTCATCATGAACCCTTTCAAATGGAACTCTTTGAAATGATTCCTATTTACAAAAAGTTGGAAGAAATTCTAGAGAGAATGTCATTTATTTGGTCAGAAACAAAGACCATCCTAATGCTTGTCTTGTCCAAATGATATATTGTCTCATCTACTAAAAACCCTTCAATCTCGCCTATTATATTGCCAAATGAATGGTAGGCATTTTAAAAACCGACAAACTTGTCCTTCCCTATGGTATGCTCCTAAACCGTCTCTTTGAGCATGTTAGTGCATTGCAACCTACTCCTATTTCCGATAACCACTTTCTCACAAACCATGTTGTGGTACCTCTCACCAAACGACCCACAAAAAGGCTTTTGATCAATGGGAAAAGGCCTCATCCCCTCTCGGATTCTTCGGACGAAGATGATGATGAAATCGACCCCGTTTCCAATTATCAACTTGATCCCATGACCTACTTTGAACAACTTCCCACACTTCCAAAGGAAACCGAGGAATTCAAGCAAATAAAAGGAATGTTCAAGTGTCTAACTCATTTACTCATCAACATGGGAAAGAAGAAAAAGTGAGGAGATTGACAAAGGAAAAATTATACTTTATGTCTCTTATGTGGTTATCTTATTATGACAACTTGGATATTTTTGTAATTGTTAAAACAACGTGTGATCATGACTCTCTCTATTTTTATGTAAGACATATTTGGTTGACCTTATATCAAAATTTGGCCATTATCTTATTTGCTTGCTTATATGTTCTTTCTACATACTATACTTACTATGTTTTACTTGTATACATATATGCTTGATGTAGAGATCATTGGTTTCAAAATATGATGTGTGGAATTACTTTTTGCAAACCTTCTGTTAAGAAATCTATCTCAGAAGTCGGATCCCTTGGCTATAACTAGCCGGATCCCGCAAGGGACGGATCTGTAGGATCTGGAAAGACAGAAGCATATTTTATGCCTCTTAGCATCACTCCAACCTTCTAGGCCATATTAGACTAGTTGAACATCCTATATTAGGATCACTTAGGTTTTCCTTAGGCTCAGTTGATCCCACATTCACTCATGGATGACTTAGGATTACATTCAAGGTGTTTTTGATTTATCATTACTTTAAAAATCACCATCTTTCCACTCCAATGTTTACACATTGTTTCTCTCATCTCAAAACACCTAGTTTGATATTTCTCTCATCTTTAACAAATTGATTTTACTCATTTTAACCTTAAAATACTCTAAAATCTTGTTTTTCATTTCTTGTGATTTTTAAGGAATTTTCTAAATTTTTCCTTAATCACCATTTGTTTCTACGACCATTTACCATCCTCAAAACTCTTAGTGTCATCCATGATCACTCATTGGTGTTTCTAAAACTCCATTCTCTCTATAAAAGTCATCATTGGCTATTCTTACTCATTATACTTGGCCATTTAATTCTTCTACCATTTAAGACACCTTAGTGGACCAAATTACTCAGGATATGTAGGTACTATACCTTGCTAGAACCCAATCATTCCTTTTTCTTAGCTTCTGATAGTCGGATCCCTAGCTTAAAGCTAGCCGGGTCCTTCAAGCGAGGGATCCGTTGGAACCGGCTGCACAGAAAGATTATTATCACTTGAGATAATCATTTCAAACCCTCTTAGTTAACCTAAACACTCCATATTGTCTTAAATGACTCGCTAGAATAGAGAAACACTGTAGTTGACTCTTGTGCATGCAAATCATTGCAATTTGAAGAACTTTACTGGTTTAGGCTTTAATTCACTTGCCTAATTTCTCCCTTTATTAACCACTTGTGCTTGTGCTTCCAAACCACCATTCAAACACTCATTCTCAGTAGTAAAATCTCTTATTTCAACTCTTACCCTTTACCATTTCACCATGAGAAAAGCACCTAGTGCAAACTCATCAACCAAAAGCCCTCCAAGGAAAATTGCTTATGTTGTCCATGAAATCTCATCAACTGAGTCATCACCCAACAAAACTCCAATCGCTAGAGTTCCTCTCCAACCAACTCTACTCATTAAACCAATTCCTCAAAGACTTGTTTCCACCAAACAACCTTTGCCAAACACCACCATAACTTCAAAACCAAACACACCCATCTTTACTAAAACAACCAAACCTTCACCTCTAGAACCTAGAGTTCTCTCCTTCACCACACCTCACTCATCTCCAAACCTATACTCTCTAGAAGATTTGCCACCTAGGCCTTCTTATCCACCACCATTGCCCATATTCTCATCAATTGAGAAAATGGTACCACAATAACCTTCTCAACAAAACCTCAGTGTTGGAACTTCACTAGGACCCGTGTCTTTCTCTCCTTCACCCTCAAATGGTCCATTTTGGATTATGAGGAATTTCCAACCTCAACAACTGGATCATATGGATGTTGATACATCTTTGCCTCCACCACCAACACATATGCCACCACCTGTATCCTTTTTGGAACCACCACCTTCTAAATCAAACTTACCTCCACAAACTTCTTCATTCTTACCATACAAATCAAACTTACCTCCACAAAATTCTCCATCCTTTGTGGAACCTCCACATTCTTCATCAAATTTACCTCCACAAACTTCTCCTTCTTGCCACCACCATATCCAAGCCATGACAATAATTTCTATCATTGTCAACATATCCAAAGGTTAGTCCATGAACTATGTGATGAAGTGTGTTTCATGTTCTATCATCTTCTTGAACATTTTGATGAAGTCAACAAACCTAACCGTCCCTAAACCTTGGAATGCAAGCACAAGTGGTATTCTTTCTAGTCTTAGGCACAACTTAGATTTTTACGATTTTTCTTATTTTGTTGCATGTTTGTATCATTTTCTTAGTTTTAGAGAATTGAAATATGTGTATCATTTCTATCTTATTATTAAATGAAACTACATGTTTGTATGTTATATGGTTATGTGAACACGTTTGGTGTAACAATACATTACTTACTTGGACTTTTACGTCATTATTTGTGTCTACATTGCTGCTACTAATTTTCAGGTACCCGGATCCCTCAATTTTGTCTTGACGGATCCCTCAAGTGAAGGATCCGGCAGAACCGAGTGAACAAAAATACTTTTGAGCTAACTTTAAAGCTCATTTGCAGGAAAACACGCACCATATACTTGTTTTCTAACATTTGTTTTGTACATTTTCAAACCACACATGGAGACTTTGACGCCCTCAACAAGGGGGAGCTCTTCATCAAAGCCAAATGTTGCAAAATACTTGCAACACACTATTTTAGTCTTCCTAATTACTTGACGCCCTCATCAAAGGGGAGCATTTGTCAAGGGGGAGCTTTTCGTCAAAGCAAAATGTTGCAAAATACTTGCAATACACTCGTTTAGACTTCCTAATTACTTGACGCCCTCATCAAAGGAAAGCATCCGTCAAGGGGGAGCTAAAACGAGAATCTTTTCTAACCTTAATACTTCTTCTCTCTACACTTCTTTCTCTAAATCTTTCTCTTCTAAACTTCTTACTTTCTATAATCTTTTCTTAAAATTCTTTCTAAATATTTTTCTTCTACTATGTGTTAGTTTCTTTTCGACGCTCTTTTTGTTTCAACAAAATGGGGGAGAAGAGAGCAAAAAATCCAATTCGAAATTTCACGAATTTTATTTTTTACTTAAAACAATTTTATGTTTTGTCATCAACAAAAAGGGGGAGATTGTTAATACAAACAAACCATAAATTTTTTTATTTATATTTTATGATCTGATGCAGGTTTTCTGACCAGGATTTAATATTTATAAGTCTCTTCTACCAAAGGCCTACCTATTTCATTAACGAGTAGTGAACCCGATCGTGCGTAGTATAGAAGGTGGTAAAGCCGAGGTCGTACCCAAGAGCTATGTAGATGAGGATCCTATTAAGTCTAAATGTCACTATTTTAAATGGTTTTAAGATTGAAATGATTAATTAAACTAAAAACAATGAATGAAATGCGCAAATTAAATTAAGGTTGTGAACAGTGGTGAGAAGTGTGCTAACCTAATTAATCATCCTATCATGTGATGTCTATTTTTTCTAATTACTTCCTATTGATTCAAGTTGAGGTTTAAGTCGCTATGACAGCATTTGGTCAACTCGTCATAAACTATCAACAAAGGTTCCTACCCGACGTCAAAGGCCTACCCTATGGGGAGTCTTAGGGTGTAGCAACCCGTAATTTTTTATAAGGTAAAATGACTATTTTACCCTTTGACTTTTTAAAGTTGACCTTTGACTTTGACTTTGACTATTTGACTTTTACCGTAACGTAAAAGCAAATACGATAACTGGTAGTAACTGGTAATTTTCCTTGTGACCAACACAAGACTACGATAAGTTTATATGCTCAAAATACTCTACTTTCACTAATAATCATATTTTATATGAACTATTGTCACTTTGTTATTTTTGAGTAAATATTTTACTCTTTACGTAATACGCGTGCTCTACGTTATTAGGTTTTAACAACATAGACGCACCCTATGAGACTTATCACACATTTAATATACCTAGTTAGAGTATATTGATAGTTTTAGATATTTTTGTAAGTATTACATTTTTACGTTGTCTGATTTTAAGTTTCGTGACTTAAGGGCTTTACGTTAGTAATTACCGGGACCAAACTACACCCCGTGGCTCAATATTATCACAAAATGATAATAAAACAAACCAAACTCACCACCTCATAGTAGAGGTGGCGTTTGTATGCATGTGTAAAAGGACACTTGTTTTCTTTTCTTGCATCTAGCTTCCACTAACCCATAAACTACACATAAACTACACATAGTACATGCAAGATAGATCAAGAAACCTCTCAAACTCCTTTTCCTCTCCTTTAGATGCCGTACAACCCCCTCCTCCATCATCATCATCCATTTGAATTCAAGCTACAAGTTATATAAGAAAGATGAAGACCTAGGTGATCTCTACAAAGTACAAGTATTATCTTGGTGATCAATTGGGTGAATCAAGAGTTATGTAAGGTGTTTAGGGGCTGAGATAAATGGGTATTTAAAAGGTTCACATAATGATTTACAAGACTTGGTTTGAAGATTCAAGAGAGGGTTAAAGACTAGGAGGGTTAAGTTTGATTGTAGTTGTTGTTCTTGTGGTACTAGCAACTTGTCATCCTAATCCTTGTAAGATTTGAGTTTATTTTCTTGTCATTCAATATGGTTTTAATAATCTCTATAATTATTTTATGTAATTTTATATAAGTAGTATATGTAATATGGCTTAATTGATGTTGTACATTAGGTTGTGACAATGAAAACAAGCTAAAACAAGTCCTAGGTAAGTTCTACGAACATGAATTCTGCAACAGTCCCAAAGTTTGATTAAATTGATCATCTTAGTAAACCTTGAGGTTAATTCAGTAAGATATGTTTTTATAACTATGTCTCACGGTCGTTTCTCCGGGTGGCGCACCTCATAACTCACCTCGATGAGTAAATGAGAGCCAAAATAGCAAAACATGTCAAAATCTGTACACCAGATTTCATTTGGGAAAATCCCATAGTTCTGGTCATTTCTGGAAGTCGACTCAGTTTTGTGAAATGTAGCCAAGACCTAAACTTGAAGTTTGGTGAAATCCGCGTGTTAAAACAAGTTGTAGATATTAACTTATGGTCGTTTTGGCAGGACTGAATGTGCAGCCAAACTTTCTGCAATAAAATATAAGTATACACTTGTAATTACACTATTGATATAAGTAAACTTTGGAACTTGAACTTGATTAAGCTTAAGAAGCTGTTAGATAATATAGAAATATGAACTTGACCTTTTTAATTACTTAAAAAGGACTTGTGGTTAAAAAGTTATACCTAGTTAAGTTTTACTATATGAAAATATGGTGCTGGAACAAAAGCTTGCTGATACGATTTTAAAACGAGGTTTTGACCCTTTTCTGGTCCGAATCAGCAAAAGTGTAAAACACAAACGTTTCTCAGAATCACGTTTTCTACAAAACCTCGGGAGCACATAAGCACAAAGTGAACAGAAATGCAAAAAACTACAAAAACTAAACTGACCTGTTGTTGACTAGAACACAACTTTAGTGAGAAACATTAAGTGATATATTGATCATTTGAGGCTAATATAAAACCAAGATTAAGTCAAGATTGTTGTCTTGAGGTTGTCTAACTTAGACACATCCTTAATATGTTCTTGATTATTATTGTTTAAACATATTTAGCCGCACGGCTAGTTTGGCCTTAATGACCCGAAACTTGTTTTAAAACTTGGTTCATAGACTTTGCTAGACTTTGGCAAACTAAGTAAATGACCATATGTCATGTTAAAATACTTCACGACCTCTTGATTTTGATAGCCCGAACGATGGTACGAGGTTATTTATAAAAGGGCTATAAGCCAAACAACATTTAAGGAATACTTTAACTTAAGGATTCATGTACAACATCATATTGAAAGCCAACAAACTACATATACTTGTATACTTATATCGTACACTATACTAAAACACGAATACTATGCTTTCGTAGGTAATCGTTAAAGATCGTGATCTTGTCATACTCTACCGTTGATAAACATTATATCGTTACACTCCGATGTTGATCACTACAGTGAGTTCATGATAAGGTTTTAAAATGTACCTTTTTGAGGGGTCGTTTAAGCCCTTATTTGATCACTTTTGTATCCGTTATTACTTAATATCGTTCCTTTTCACTTTTTAGGTCTCTTGAAGGCAAATTACTGGAATGGCACTTATTTGGACGAAAAGGCGCGGATATACGAAGAAAATGGCCAAAGTCAAGAATCGAGACACTCAAGCTGCTGAAACACAAGGGGACGGCGTCAGGTGTTATCTGTGACGCCGTCGGAGCACATGTTGTGACGATACAGTAGCCAAATTGCTTATTTTCAAGTGACGGTGTCAGGCTTTAAAAGAGTAGGTCGTCGCAACTCAGACGGCCTAGATTTGATCCAGACGGCGTCAGAGGCTGAAGAGGACGGCGTCACAAGCATAAGGTGACGCCGTCGCAAGACTAACGTGGCCAAGACGAAACCCTAATGACGGTGACCCGACGGCGTCACAAATCATAAGGTGACGCCGTCGCGAATGTAATCTTATATATAGAATCCAAATTTTTTAGTTTTCAGTGTGTAGTATTTTGGAGTAAAAACCTAAACCGAACCAAGGTTGTCTTGTACAGTATTTTAGGGTTTCAAACCCTATCTTACACCAAGATAAGTGTTTTACTTCATTAATTCAATTATGTCTTCAATTGATTGTGTGTATGCTTGCATGTTTACCATGCCCGGCTAAATTACTTGTGTGTTTGCTTAGATACATGAAACCTAGTTGTTAATTATTGTTAGGTTGTCTCTTATCATAATTGTAATTGGCTTAGGAGTGCGACTAGGCTATCGTTGTGTTTAATACTTGATAAATCTTTGATAGTTTATGAATGACTTAGTGGATTTCGTTTACTAAACCCAAAGATAACCTCAAAGTTAGTTTATGCATGACTTAGTGGATTTCGTTTACTACACTTAAAGGTGACTTCAAAGAGTTAGGGAATGCACACCTTACGACCTTAGAAAACACAACGCGTTAAGAATAAGGACGTGACAATTCAACCATCAATAGGAGATAACTAGGGAGTAGTAGCATCTAGGTAAACACATCTTTAACTATCATACGAGCACACAACAATAGACATAGACTACACTCACCTTAGTTAATTAGATAATTAGATAAGTAGAGTAATCGGTAGAAATACCAACCCCCAAATCCAAACCCCGAGATTCGTACCTTTCCATTTCCTAAAAAACATAAAAAGATAAAAAAAATAATCTTCCTCAACCCCAACCTTAGCGTAGTAACTTCTCACTAGCATTCCTATTCCCCTAGAGAACGATATCAATTCCCGTGGCCTACCTTAATACTACACTACAACGATTAGGTTCACTGCCTAGGGTGTTGAAAAACTTGCTCGACGAAAAGGAAGTTCCTTTGACCCCGAACGACGCCTGTAGCGTTATCAAGTTTTTGGCGCCGCTGCCGGGGAATAGAATAGCTAGTTAGTAGTCCACCTCGTTTAGGTTTCTTTACTTTATTCCTATCAAGTAAACTTTTTCTCATTTTTAGCTTCCTCGTAGTCTATCCCCCTTCTTCGTGACCTTTGTTCGTAACCTATCACTTTTCAGCATGGAAGGTGATAACCCCCCTCAAATCATTGTCCCGCCAGAGACCGTACTCTTGGTGAATACTCCAGACCTAGCCACCAAGGTTATAGGAACACCATTGAGCTTCCCGACCAAGCCCAAACTACGGCCCTGCGATCCGACACCATCCAGTTGGTGCAAAACGGGCGTGCATTCCATGGACTTCGTTCCGAAGATCCTAATCAGCATCTTAAGGATTTCCTTAAAATTGTCGATTCCATCGAACTTGATGCTACTACTCGGGAGACCACGCGTCTGCGTCTCTTCCAATTCTCTCTACGGGACCAAGCTAGTAATTGGCTTGAGCGACTTCCCGCCGGCTCCATCTCAAGTTGGGATGATCTCACCTCTCGCTTCCTTGCTCAATTTTTCCCACCGGGGAGAACCACTAAGCTTAGGAATGTCATCTTGATGTTCTAACAACGTCAAGGTGAATCTCTCTACGAAGCGTGGACTCGATTTAAGGACTTGCTCCACAAAGCCCCTCATCACGGCATCGATCTTTGGCTTCAAGTCCAAATCTTTTACGATCGTGTCAACTTCTCAACTAAGAAATCCATCGACCAAGCGGCCGGTGGTAAACTTAGTAAACTCACCGTGTAAGAATCGTGGGGTACAATAGAGGACCTTGCCCTCTATGAAAACAAATGTTGGAATGACCCCCGTGAGTTGTCTAAAACTGATAAGGCAGTCTCTTTGCCTCCTATTAACTCACAACCTTCCAATCATAGGATGCTCGAACTTGAAGATCAAGTCAAATTCCTAATGAGCTCCTACGAGACTCCTAATCTCGAGCCAAATAACTTAGGAAAATCCTACAACAACCCTCCAAACACCGGAACTTCCACTAGTCTTGAGGGAATGGTGTCCAAATTCATGTCATCTCAAGAAGCTCGATTGACGCAACTTGAAGCCGATTTCAAGCAACGACAAAGCGAGATGACAACCAAGCTCGACACCCTCTTAAAAGCCTTCAATGGACAAAGGGATGAAATACAGGAAAAAATGGCGGAGATGATGGACTTAGTGAAAGAGTACACTGAGACGAAGATTCCCGAGGAGGTGCTAGTGAGGAACGATGATCACGCCACCCCCACTTTGTCTGTTAACGCCATTTCCATTGCTTCCGATGAGGATGGAGCAGTTGAGAAGAAGGAGCATGAGAGCAGCAAGGATAGTAAAGATAAGAATGAGGCTCGGACAAATGATGAGCCCAAATTCATCAAGCATTACCTTAAGCATGAGATCAATAAGAAAACAATAGTTAGCCAAGTGAAAAACTTTAGGTGCAATGATGTTCTTAGGAAAGCCCTCTTAGGTGAAATAGGAGAGGAAGAGTATGACACCATGCCTATTGGACCTATGTACGAGTCGATTCTGAGAAAGCCAGTAACTAAGAAGCAAGAGATCTCTGGGAACTTTGTAATTCCATGTAGCATAGGTGACTTAGAGAACCTAAATGCCTTGGCCGACCAGGGATCCGATGTAAACATAATGCCGATGTCAGTCTATAATAAGTTGACTAAGGAGGAACCGACCAAGACCAATCTTAGACTTTCCTTAGCAAATCATTCATATGTTTACCCCATAGGAATAGCAGAGGATGTCTTAATTGAGGTTGCCAATATTGTCTATCCGGTGGACTTCGCAATTGTAGACATTGAGGAAGATAAAAACATGCCATTAATCCTGGGAACACCTTTCCTGACCACCGCCAAGGCAACCATCAAATGCGGTGAAGGGATTATGATACTCAAAAGTGGAAAAGGACAAGTTAGGATACCTATTGTTCCGAGATATCCTTTGAAGATTATGGAGAAGGTAAAAGATAAGAATTCGCAAGTCTCCAATAATGCCGTTAAGAAGAAAATGGCTGAATGGGAAAAAGGGCTTAGAGAATTCATGGTTTAAGGGTTAAATGCGACATTGTGGAAACGTGATAAAAAGTTAGGAAATAACTGTACCACAATACCACAAACTCAAAAGAACCCTAAGGAATTTTTCAATGGAGAAAAGGTTCTTTTGTATAAATCAAGAATAAAAGCATTATGGGGAAGGAATAAGCCAAGATGGTTTGGACCTTATACGGTGAAAAAACTAATCTAAAAAATAAAACCGTTATCATAATAGACGATGTTGGAAGAGAATTAACGGTGAGCATACAACGTCTACAACCTTATGACGAAGGCTTAGTGGAAGAAAAGAAGGACGGCAATGAAGTCACGTAGGGGCACGACTTCGAGTCTAGCTACAAGACTCATAAATAAAGAAAAGCGCTTCATGGGAGGCAACCCATGCTTAATTGTTTGCTTGTTTGTGTCATATATCTTTTATTGATTGTCTATTCTCATGTTTAAATTTGTAAAATGCTTTATTTTATTTTTAACCTCGTCTTAATTACATATAAAGGTATTTTAAATAAAGGATAAGTGTAGGGAGGATTACACACGTTTTCAAAAGAAACGTAAACATGAGAATTGCAATTAATTAAAATATATACATGTGTGTTTGTTCGAGTCAAATGCTTGTATCGAGTCATGATGGATGTTTTGTAGAAAATTTTTCCAGATTTTAAAGATGTAAATTTTCCATAATTTTTTCCAGAAAATCGCAGACCAGTTTTTGTCAGGATCGCAACCTGACGGCGTCAGGAAGGAGCAAAAACAACTAATTACTTTTCCTTGTTTTCTGAGCTACTTATAAACTTTGGAATTTTCCAGGTCTTAATTTTCCAGAAATTCTGTAAACATCCATTCCACAAGCATTATATCCTAGTTTAGTAGAGTCTTATATATATTATTACCGCTAATTTTACTCTAAGGTTTCGTTTGTTTTCTTCAAGTGTGCAGGTTTTATTTATCAAGAAGAAGATACATAAGGTTGGAAGGAGCTTTTCACGCATACATTCTTCTTGGAAAGGATTTAACCAATACTTCACACACGGATCCTACCGAGCTAATCAGGGGAGTATTAGTTTCTTTCGTTTTTAATTACCTTCTATTATCATAACTTTGATACTTTCGGGGAACATTGGGGACAATGTTTAGTTTAAGTGTAGGGAGGGAAAATAAAACGGGAACTTTGAAACTATGTTTATCCTTGATTATTTGCTTTGTCCAATTGTATTTGTGTAATAAACCATGAGAAAATGTCGATTAGGGTAATTTTGGCACCAAATTAAAAAAATTTCATGACATATAGGAGTGGGCCATTAGTCTTAACAAAAGCGTCTCATGGATAGGAAGTTACATGACTAGCACAATAACCCTTTACCACCTAAATTCCACCCAAAATGTGAGGATCACCCTTAGATTAGTAGGAATTAAATCATTCATCTTTAATGCTTAGTGTGTGAACCGGTAGTATAATAGATTCTAGAACTTGTTTTGTGATGCATCCCGAGATCGCTAGTAAGACTACACTTGTGTAGTTAGGAATAACTAAATGATAAGAGGCATTAGGATAACCCTTGTTTAATACACGTAATATAATTACTTCTTCCACATCGGTTGAGTAATTCCCCCACACCTTTGCGTTGTACTCATCTTTAGTACACGATACCCCTAGTTAACCCCTCAGAGCCTATCCTTTTCGCGGTTCTCGTGATGTTTCGGTTTTCCAGAATATCAATGAAGAGCATTGTTTACACCTCACCCCCAAATGTACACCCAAATCGCCTTAGCCTACCTTGTATGCACTCACTTTTAGTGCATTATTGTTATCACCCTAAAAACCCTTAGTTCAATTATCTAGTTGCTTGCATAAGTTGCTAAGTCGAGTCATATCCTTTGTATACAGTTTTGGGACGATTGGGACTCATGGGAAAAGTTAAAGTTTATGAAATGACGGGAAGGGAACGTTAAATTCAAATTCCCTTTATTTGCGTAATAATGTACTCCAAGTGTTTTGATTTTTTCAATTCGGGTCAAATTAGTGTTAGAGTAATAAAAACTCAAGTGTAGGGATGTGCCTATAAATCCCTATCATTTTGATGTTACCGTAGAGGATGGTAGAGTAAAAGTGTATAAATATATATATATATATATATATATATATATATATATATATATATATATATATATATATATATATATATATATAGAAAAAGAGAAAAAAAACAGAGTGTTGAAAAAAAAATATACGGGCTACCATCCTACATTTATCCTTTAAATTTATGTTTGTTTGTTTCAGTTATCTAGAGTTTAGAGTGTCGAGTCTTGGCTTAGCAACTTCATTCTTCGTATGCTTGTAACATAAAGATTTTTGACTTGCCACCACTAAATAGCCTATCCCACCAAACCCTTTGTTTCCCTCCCGTAAGCCTAACATTACAAACCTTTAAAAGACCTCTTTGATAGTCTTTCCTAGGTGCTTACGCCAAAGCGATGGAGGTTTGATCTATTCTCAAGCCTATGGTAATCTATGTACTAGGACCGGTTAATGAGTGTTTATCTTCCATTTCCAACTTGTTATATTTCATATACACCCGAGAGATGTGAGTACCCAAACACCCCATGTGAGGTGCTAGTATGTAATTTCCGTGCTTGTTATGACTTTTGCTGGGCTTATATGTGTTGTGGATTGTTCTAAACCAACGCTTCATGACCCCTAACTTATAAATTAATTGGCCAAAAGCACATTTGCTTGAGGACAAGCAAATACCAAGTGTAGGGATATTTGATAAGGTTTTAAAATGTACCTTTTTGAGGGGTTGTTTAAGCCCTTATTTGATCACTTTTGTATTCGTTATTACTTAATATCGTTCCTTTTCACTTTTTAGGTCTCTTGAAGGCAAATTGCTGGAATGGCACTTATTTGGACGAAAAGGCGCGGATATACGAAGAAAATGGCCAAAGTCAAGAATCGAGACACTCAAGCTGCTGAAACACAAGGGGACGGCGTCAGGTGTTATCTGCGACGTCGTCGGAGCACATGTTGTGACGATACAGTAGCCAAATTGCTTATTTTCAAGTGACTGTGTCAGGCTTTAAAAGAGTAGGTCGTCGCAACTCAGACGGCCTAGATTTGATCCAGACGGCGTCAGAGGCTGAAGAGGACGGCGTCACAAGCATAAGGTGATGCCGTCGCAAGACTAACGTGGCCAAGACGAAACCCTAATGACGGCGACCCGACGGCGTCACAAATCATAAGGTGACGCCGTCGCGAATGTAATCTTATATATAGAATCCGAATTTTTCAGTTTTCAGTGTGTAGTCTTTTGGAGTAAAAACCTAAACCGAACCAAGGCTGTCTTGTACAGTATTTTAGGGTTTCAAACCCTATCTTACACCAAGATAAGTGTTTTACTTCATTAATTCAATTATGTCTTCAATTGATTGTGTGTATGCTTGCATGTTTACCATGTCCGGCTAAATTACTTGTGTGTTTGCTTAGATATATGAAACCTAGTTGTTAATTATTGTTAGGTTGTCTCTTATCTTAATTTTAATTGGCTTAGGAGTGCGACTAGGCTATCGTTATGTTTAATACTTGATAAATCTTTGATAGTTTATGATTGACTTAGTGGATTTCGTTTACTAAACCCAAAGATAACCTCAAAGTTAGTTTATGAATGACTTAGTGGATTTCGTTTACTACACTTAAAGGTGACTTCAAAGAGTTAGGGAATGCACACCTTACGACCTTAGAAAACACAACGCGTTAAGAATAAGGACGTGACAATTCAACCATCAATAGGAGATAACTAGGGAGTAGTAGCATCTAGGTAAACACATCTTTAACTATCATACGAGCACACAACAATAGACATAGACTACACTCACCTTAGTTAATTAGAGAATTAGATAAGTAGAGTAATCGGTAGAAATACCAACCCCCAAATCCAAACCCCGAGATTCGTACCTTTCCATTTCCTAAAAAACATAAAAAGATAAAAAAAAAATCTTCCTCAACCCCAACCTTAGCGTAGTAACTTCTCACTAGCAATCCTATTCCCCTAGAGAATGATATCAATTCCCGTGGCCTACCCTAATACTACACTACAATGATTAGGTTCACTGCCTAGGGTGTTGAAAAACTTGCTCGACGAAAAGGAAGTTCCTTTAACCCCGAACGACGCATGTAGCGTTATCAGTTCATAGTCCCACTTTCTATTACTTAATTTTTTTACAAACCCTTGGGGGAGATGCATGCTTTATTTTAAACCGAACACATTGCTTTCAAACTATATGCTTATCTAATTGTTTTATTAGCACTAAGTTACCACATTTGCCAAACATAAGTCCCTAAATCATGAACCATTAAGCACTAGAGAGAGTGAGCACGAATATTATGAATAGATCTATTGGGATTGATGAATCCCGTTTGTGTTGGCCTAGTTAAAGGAAAACAAACGCACTATATTTGAGTAACGTTAGGTAAAAACGGCAATTTTACCTATTAGGGCTAGTACCAACAATTTCTCAAATTAATATTGGAACACGTTAACGCCTTGGTTGCATGAGCTTAGTGAAATACAAAAGCGGGCTCAAGTATCACATACTTGAGGCAGCCATACATATAATAACTGTTTTGTTTTCAAACCATTGGTGTGAGTCAAATTAACTCACACTACCACTATAATGTGTTCAACCATGAAACAAACTCTATGAACTTCACTCAACCTTTGTGTTGATAGTTTTAAGCATGTATTTCAGGTCCATAATGTCGGAAGCTGGCACGGAAGAGCAAGGATACTCAAGAAGGCTATAAATTTTATTATTCAAAAACCCATTTAAACTTATTTATGTAAACCGTGAAACTACTGGGAGCTATTT
This sequence comes from Chrysanthemum seticuspe, assembly GCA_019973895.1. Taxonomy (NCBI): domain Eukaryota; kingdom Viridiplantae; phylum Streptophyta; class Magnoliopsida; order Asterales; family Asteraceae; genus Chrysanthemum; species Chrysanthemum seticuspe. The sequence goes on from BPTQ01000007.1 coordinate 172,907,416, forward strand.
TGTAAACTCTGATATATTTAAATAATTTGAATGATAAATATTTTTTAAACGACTCCTTTAGAGATTTTTTTCTATTATTATGAATGTTGTGCCATCGAGTGACACCTAGTTTGAATTCCACTGGGTATCACGAAATTGGGGGTGTTACATAGGGTCTCAAGCAAACTAAGCCAAGTCAATAAGTACCTTAAATGCAAGATTCAAAACAATGTATGCCCGGGCGCTAGCATCTTAAACACACATCCCTAACTTCTTAAATTCATCCATCCGAACGGTGATCCTTTGGTCAATTCGCACAAGAGGGAAAGGTACTCTTTTGGTCAATTCTTACCAGCCCTTTCTCTACCTACTTACTTAGGGTCAGTTGGTCAATTTTCCTAAGCAATTAGATACCACCACACTTCAAAACTACCGAAGCTAGGGTAACTACCATCGAACTATGCATGCATACACTAGAAACAATTATAGAAGCATGAAACCACAAACAATACAATCAAGGAATCATAACTAGGCTAGCACCAAGGGTGCTTAGCCGATCATATTAAAAGGCACAATGAATTCAATGTTTAACATGATTAAAGACATGAATTAAAGTGAAAAATAGTAGTAATCGCTAAATTTTATCGATATGGTGTGATTCCTCCCTTGGAGATGGCTCCGTATGCTTGGTATGCTCTGCCCTTAGAACCCTCTTCACGTTCTCTGCCTTTGTGTTGTGAGTGAATGATGTAAAATGCAGATTTTAGGGTTTGTATTTATAGGCCGATCATAGTTACGGCGTAACCAAAGTTGAGAGTTATGCCATAACTTTAGTGTCTTCTAAACAGAAAGCTCGTAGAAGTGACTATGGTGTAACCTATGGATTAGTTACGCCGTAATATTGGCTCCGCCATAATTTAGTAGATAGGTACGTCGTATCTTGAATGTCTTCTAAACAAAAGGTTTTTACGTCGTAATGCATGTAAGGAGGTTACGGCGTAGTTGACGGAGGCGCGAAGTTCTTCATAACCTAGATGGCTACAGCGTAACTTAAGTTGAAAGTTATGTCGTAATTGCAGTTAAGTTGGTCTATCTGACAAAATCCCAGCTACGGCGTAATTGAGAATGTGAGTTACGCCAGCTTCTTTATTAATAGCATACTAAGATAAAACCATTAGGAAAATCTCTAAATTCGCGTCTCTAAACTTCAATGCTCATATTTTACCTGGAGACGAAATATAAAGGAATAAGAGTATATATCCATATAAATGACATAAAATATGAGCATAATCGGGGGGAAATTGACACTTAAAAGTCAGGATAAATTGATGTTATCAAATATCCCCCCACTTGAACTCTACTTGCCCTCAAGTAGACCTTATTAGAATAATTCTTAAAAAGATATCCCCTAAATACCTAGATGATATGAGTTTAAAAATTCATTATGCTAGAATAAATCAAAGCCGAACACCTCACAAAATGGGAACAAACACTCATATTCTGTCTTCTAGTCTAAGTGTCAATTTCGGGGTGATCACTCAAAGCACAGACATAGCATGTATTCTATTATAAGCTTGGTGGTTACACAAATCTCCACCACTAGATTTAGGGACTAAACAATCTTTGAAGGCAATATGGGTGAACACAATATGAGGTTAAGGGTGAAATGACATTACTAATGTGTCACGGCAAAGTGGACAAAATCAATGATACATGACCAAATCCATGGCCAAGACACCAAAGATTGCTCGTTTCATCACCTAGACATGCTTCATGACTAAAAGGCAGGATAAGACACGAGAAATAATTGGTGTAAAATGAAAAATAACAAAACAAATAGTCTTAACCTATAACCAAGTTGTCACCGCCCACCGTCCATCCAAAGTTCAAGCTTCAAGATGAAGAAACCGGATCTTGATGTATCAAGTAAATGTGCCATTAGCGGACGTCATGATGGGCACATCACCTGTTCTTCAAACTGTTGGTGTAATAATGTCACCAACTCAAATCTTCAAATGTGACCGAGGTGGCCTCCTCGATGCTAATAGCTATTAAGCTCATAGTGCTTATGCATTTCACTTAATAACATAACTAATAAACAATAATTTTTTTAACTATTACAAATAAAAAGACAAACATCCCCCCACTTGAGATGAACATATATGGAGAATATGGGGGTCTTCGATGATCTTCAAATGTAAGTCTTTGACAAAAGCGTGATTCCCGAACCTCGAACTTGGGAAACAGTGACTTCCCGACCATAAACTAAGACTACACGGTAGGCTAAGGCGAATGGGTGTAACGAAACAAACATAATAAGGGTATGAAATGAAAGGAATGGTTCTGAAGGGTGTATCTAGAGGTATCTTGCACTAAAGGTGAGTACAACAAAAGGGTTTAACATGGGGGTCGAATAGTCGAGGTGACTAATCGATAGACACACATAAAGAGGCTATTTGGGTGATAATCCTAAAACATTGCCTTCTCAGATTGATTATTCTATATATATCAAGCTAACTCGACATACCTCGTTTATGGTCTCGAATGATGCAAAGGCCAAGTTCTAAAGTTTATAAGCTATTGGCACACTCATAATTTGGTGGATTTGGGTAAATAAATGGAAATGGATAAGGCTAATCTCACCATGGAATATTAAAGGTTAGAGTGTGCTCGGCTAAGGTCTAATCTAGTTAGGTTAAGAAAAACATGTTGAAATTTTAAAAATGGCATAATTTTTCAAAGTAAACTAGAAAAATGAGAGAAAATAAGTCTAAGTAATAATTCTACTCCCGTCCCCCCACTTGAGATGTACAAAGTCCCTTTTGTACTAAACATTAAATAAAGGTGAAGATAAAGTAGAATTGGAGCGAGAACTTCCCTAAAGTTTGCTCCTAAAAAGAGAAGGCCCACGAAGAAAATTGTACCTTCGTTAAGTATCCATGAGCAAACTTTGATCCCTGAAATCACAACTAACCAACAAGCATAATTCTAAAAACAAAAAACAAAACAAACCTAACTCGCTTTCGTAGGAATCACGATTGCATTTAGCATATGCAACAAGCCTTTTAAACCACTTGGTGTCCCACGTGGACGAGTGTAGTCTCGTGAGGGCTTACAGAGAACATACCCACAAAGTTCATTTAGAACTAATACAAGGTTATCGTGCTAATATTAAAAATTAAAATTGAACTGCAGGATGAATTACGTCATAACCACAAGAATGAGTTAGGCCCTAATTGGTTTAAACCTGGAAATGGTCTAAAGAAGATTGTTACGGGGTAATGATGGAAGGGAGTTACATCGTAACTGGTTGAAACATGGAGTTTACTGCTACAGTAAGATTGTTACGGCGTAACCATTGGAAAAGTTACGCTGTAACTTGCTAATCGGGACAGAATCCATCTTCCTGTTAGAAGCCGATCATTTCACTCTGATTCCTGCAAAAATGTTACAAGCACGAAACCCAACAATGAAAATGAAAATAAAAAGGAAAGGGATAATTCGGGTTGTCTCCCGAAAGTGCACTTTTTTTTATTAACGAGTCTTTAAGTTAGACTCCAAGCCATGGGGCTTTATGGGGGCCTTCGGACTTGACCATCCTTAATCGTACCGAAGGAATGCTGGTCCCAAACAGATGGAGGAATGTAAGGAGTCATGCAATATTTAGTTTCTTGCAGAAAATTAATCTTGGCCCATTTATAACGAAATTTAGCTTCGGCTTCCCTTCTTAATTTAACCTTTCCAAATTTTACTTTGATCCAATTCTCAAATGAAATCCCTTTCTAGCCGACTTCTTCTCTCTTTTCTTCATTAAAACATGTCCATTCATTACGTTTGAGCACATTTGGCTCAGGTAATTCTCCACCATTACACATCTTGAGATGGGGATCACACGTAGGCCAAGCTTGAGTAGTTCTTCCAGACATCATAATTGCCGGTTCACAAAAGTGGATAGTCGATCCTATATTATCAAACTAATCAGCCATAATATGATGTTCTCGTAACCAATTTTCCTTAATTACTTTCTTCTCTTTGAAACACCACCAAACGGTTGCCTCTTTTTTCATCCATTTCATAAAGAATTGGTCACCCCCATTGCAACATTTGATAAACGGGGAACATGTTGGTAAAGTTAATTTTGAGCCCTCTCTCATAGTTGTAATAGGAGTACAACAATGTAGCTTTCCCGTTACGACAGTTACACCACTTTTGTCCATTTCCCTAGGTGAACACCGATCTTCTTCGTCATCCTGCCAAGAAGACTTATCGCTATCGTAGCTATCATTTGACTCTGTTTTCTGTGAATGGAAAATATATGAAGGAGTAAAATTATTGTTAGAACTGTCAGAAAAAATAGTTGGCTCCTCCTCAGTAACTAAGTCTGCCATGCACGAGCTCACTACTTCTTCAGGTTCTTGACAAAGAACCTTATCATGATTGTATCCCAATGAGAGCTCTTTTTCAAAGACCTTGATCCGGGCGTGTGAGGTGGCAAGTAAAGGTCTCCCAAGAATTAAATGCTCTCTTGGGGTGTTTGCCATATCAATAATCACGAAGTTGGAAGGAAATAGAAACTTATCAACTTTAACCAATACACTACCCGCAATTCTAATCGGAGTTGCCTTAGTCATATCTGCCATTTCAATCACCATGCTTGTTTTCCAAAGACTAGTTAAATATAAGTTTTAGAAATATTAAAAGTGGCATAACGTTCACACTAGATCCAAGATCGGATAATGCAGATAGATCATGATTACCGATGGACCATGGAACAACGAAGCTATCCATGCAAATCTTATTTTTCGGTAATTGGCTAGGCATTTCATTAGTGCTTTCCAACTTTGGCTCGATATCTGTTCCTTGGTTATGACGTAACTCATCGCAAGAGTTACGGTGTAATTGGTTACGGTTGTCCAATCCAGCTTCAAATTCCTGCTTAGTAAAAGAAGTATGGAAATCATCGATTGATGCATTTACCTCCTCGTCCGTAAAGACGGCCTTGCAAACCACCATAAGTTTACTTCCTTCTGGTTCATTATTACTTCTTTTCATCTCTTCGCTAAGCTTTTCAACCATTGCCTCTAAGTTCTTTAAAGATTCGTCATGGCTAGAGAGGCTTTTGTTTGTATTTTCTTGGAAGCTTTTTAACCACTCGTCCTGTTCCTTCTGCCTTTTAGTACAGACCTCAAGGTATTTGTTGATAGTATCCTCGAGATTAGACCTTCTTTCTCCATAAGGTCCACGATTGTAATAACCTGGAGGTCCTCCACGATATCCATTTCCATTAGACCCTTGAAAAGGCCTATTAGCTTCACCATACTTGACCTCTTCAATTTTTGTATCTGCATCATTAAGAGGGAAATTTTTAGTAAGATGAGCTCCATCACATATTTCGCACCCTACTTGGATAGCGTGCACAATTTCTTTGAGTTTGAACATATCGTAGCCAAGAGTGTCAAGTTTGCTGGTTATGGTGGCAATACCATCCAAACTTTTGCCTAAACTTCTATGGCTCCCTCCTTCATGCCACTTTTGAGAGTGAGTGGCCATGTTTTGTATGGCTTCCAAAGCAAGAGAAGGTGTCATTCCAAGGATCGGCCCCTGATAATCAAGCATTTTCCTTGTAGCAACTCCAATACCCTTGTAGAAAATGCTGACCTTTTGTTAATTATTGAGGTCATGAGTAGGGCATTTGTACAAGAGGTCATTATACCTATCCCAAGCTTGGTATAATGTTTCGCCATCTTCTTGTCGAAAATTGTGGATTTCTTCTAATTGTTTTGTCGTTCTTGAGGGAGGGCAGAATCTTTGAATGAAAGCTCTTTTAAGAAGATTCCACGTGTCAATGGTCCTATCTGAAAGTCTATCAACCCATCATTTAGCCAATCCCGTAAGTGTCATAGGGAATACCCGAAGCATGACCGCGTCATGAGAAACACCCGAGATGTTGAAAAGGCTTGCGATGTACAAAACATTTTCAATATGCTTGTAAGCATCATCGTTCTTACTACTGAAAAAGGGTTAGCACGCAGCTCCCTCATAAACTGGTCTTTGATCTAGAATCATACCTCCGCTACAATAGCCGGCCTAACGAGCCCTGGCCCTTGCTCATCCCGATTCATAGCAAGATACTCTTCGAGAGTGAGGTTATCGATGTCCACAACTACCATCGTACCTGAAACTTAAAGAAAATTGTGAGAAAACAGAAATTAAACAAATACAAAAATAAAAGACTTAACAAAAACCCTAATATAGCTCCCCGGCAGCGGCGCCAAAATTCTGATGCAGGTTTTTCGACCAGGATTTAATATTTATAAGTCTCGTCTACCTAAGGTCTACCTATTGCACTAACGAGCAGTGAACCCGATCGTCCATAGTATAGAAGGTGGTAAAGCCGAGGTCGTACCCAAGAGCTATGTAGATGAGGATCCTATTAAGTCTAAGTGTCACTATTTTAAATGGTTCTAAGATTGAAATGATTAATTAAACTAAAGACAAGGAATGAAATTCACAAATTAAATTAAGGTTGTGAACAGTGGTGAGAAAGTGTGCTAACCTAATTATTCATCCTACCATGTAATGTCTATGTTTTCTAATTACTTCCTATTGATTCAAGTGGGGGTTTAAGTCGCTATGACAGCATTTGGTCAATTCGTCATAACCTATCAACAAAGGTTCCTACCCGACGTCAAAGTCCTATCCTTTAGGGAGTCGAGGGTCTCAAGCAACCTAAGCCAAGTCATTAAGTACCCTACATGCAAGATTCGAAACAATGTGTCCCCGGGCGCTAGCATCTTAGACACACATCCCTTACTTCTTAAGTTCATCCATCCGAACGGTGATCCTTTGGTCAATTCTCATAAGAGGGAAAGGTAGTCTTTTGGTCAATTCTTACCAGCCCCTTCTCTACCTACTTACTTAGGGTCAGTTGTCCAATTCTCCTAAGCAATTAGATACGACCTCACTTTAAAACTACCGAAGCTAGGGTAACTATCATCGAACTATGCATGCATACACTAGAAACAATTATAGAAGCATGAAAACACAAACAAAACAAACAATGAATCATAACTAGGCTAGCACCAAGGGTGCTTAGCCGATCATAATAAAAGACACAATGAATTCAATGTTTAACATGATTAAAGACATGAATTAAAGTGAAAGATAGTAGTAATCTCTAAATCTTATCAATATGGTGTGATTCCTCCCAAAATCCGTACTTGTCTGACACAGCAGCCGGATCCCTTAGTTTGCACTGGCCGGATCCCTTGGGTAAGGGATCCTCCAGAACCGTAGCTACTGTAGGCAATTTTCCTATAAATAGTGAGTTATTTCTCTCTTGATCACTACCCTTTTTAGACATATCTTCTCTCTATGTTCTAACCTCTCTAACCTTAGATCCAAAGGATTATTCTATGTATTTTTCTCTTTGTGTGATTCTCTAGGTTCCTCTTACAGGCGAGATCACAACCTCTTGAAGATGTGCAAGCTCAAGGTCATGAGTTGCTAAGCTTCGTCATCATCAAGACCACTGAAGTGTATCTTGTTGATGGTTCTTCTCTCCCTCCATTAGTATGTCAAGTTGAAGGCATTGGTTTATAGTGTCGAAGGTGTACATTCGATATGGGACGTCAATGTATATTTGTGTAGTTTGGGTTAAAGGATATTGATATCCTTTAAAGTGTTGTAAAAAGGAGTTTGTCTCCTTTGGGTTGTAGTGTTGGGTATTAGTTCCTCTTTTGTATTGGAACTCGGTATCTACCCTTGTACCGGATAAAGTATAGGCAACGTTGTGATAGTTTTGGTTCTACCTCGTGGAAGAACTCGGTGTCTAGCCTTGTACCCGATAAAGTGTAGGCGACGTTGTGAAGGCTTCTCCGCCATATTAAGGAGCTTGTGTTGTGTGGTGCTTAGAAACTCTCGAGTTGGGTACTCGAGGAGTGGAGTAGGGCAAGGAAGGAGTCCTTGTAGTCAAACCACTATAAATACTTGTGTCTTGGTTTTGTGTTCCTTTACTCTTTATCTCTTTGCATTATTTATTCATAAGTCCATCTATCAATATCCAACACAAGATCTAATGGATTGACATAAGTCTGATCTAAATACATTAAAACGAAGTTTTAATCGGCAAAACTATTCAACCCCCCCCCCCTTCTAGTTTTTCACATGAACCTCAATACTTGTTATTACATATCAAAACTGGTCCATGATGACTCATTAAAATGTTAATATTAAATTGAACAAAATTTGAAACAAAAAAGGCGATATCTATACTACTAAAAGATTCAGTCCTCATATTAAATGAGGAGTCTTAAAGCTTTAACTCATCTACTATGAAGAATCTGAACCATCTTCTATAATATCAATTGTTGTTGCATTTTTAGGAAAATCAAAAGACTTTTTAACTAGTGATGTTACGTTTAAAAAGAAAATCAAAAGACTCTTTAATCAGCATTTACATTTGCTTATGAATTGATCAGGAACTTATAAATAACAACCGAATAAACCACAGTTTATACCATCATCAGTCAAAACCAAAACGAAAAGGAAAGAAACAAGAAAATAGACGTGAAGCAGATATATCAAAACCAACAAACATCAACCACAAGTTACACTATCATAAGTCCCATCCTATCTCCATCACCAATCTCATCACAAACTCAATTCAAAACCAAGATTCAAACTAAAATGATGATAAATAAGAAACAAATGATCTTAGTTTAAATGTGGTTGTTTTCACCTTATGTATAACTCTTTATAGATTCTTTAAGTGTCAAAGTCATTCATCATTGATCTACTTAGAAGCATGCACTTCCTTTGAATACATGAATACATAAAGAAAATAACAATAACAATCTGTTATATTATTTTTCTTTCATTCGGTTTTAACAGAAACATTAACGAAACAAATTCAAACAAACCTACCCGAGACCATCATCATGATCTTGAAGCCGAAACCAAAAGGACATAACTTCATACCATTTGTGGGTTTGATAAGTAAGGACTTTATTTTGATTTTAATTTCTTAGCAGAAAGATAGATTTGGTATTTTAGTTACATGGTTCGAATAAATATTAGTAAAGGAAGAAGGATTTGTGTTTCAAATGGTGATGAGATTGATCTTTGGTTTGTGTGGCTGCATGTAGAATAAGATTGAGGTTTGATGTGGGTTTTGTGTTACATGTGATGAAACACAAAGAAGAGGTGTGATATGTGTGTGTGGTTAGGGCAAATTGTGACACAAATTATGGTTAATGGGTTTTGAAGCCTAAACAAGTAAATATACTTTGGGCTTTTGGTTTAGTATTTGTCTATGAACTAAAGTCACGCTTGGCTTAAATTTGTGACCAAAAGGACTGAAAGTTTGTTTAGTATATATATGATTTATAGTATAAGATATGGTTAATTATAGATCATATTGATAGTTATGATTATTATCATTAACATTGTGTTAAGATAATTTGTTTTCTTTTATTGTAAAGTAGTGTTCGATATCGTGATATTGATATGTCAATCCTGTTATTACAAAAGATATGGGCTAAAATTTCATATCCGAATTTTATACATAATGAGATGTATGTTGGGGTATTGGTGGGATTCATAAGATAATTTATGGACCAAAACACTAAGGACATGTTTGGTAGAGAGAAATTTAAAGAAATAAAATAAGTAAAAGAATTGAAATTCAGAGAATTGAGATTGATTCCGCTGTTTGGTTATAACATAGGCTTGAACCAGGAAAAATGAAAAAAATTTACATATTTTTTATAATGGAGGTTTTAACAGCCTTATTATTATTATTATTATTATTATTTTATTTTATTTTTTATTTTTTTTGGTTATTATAAACATCACTTTATTATTATTATTATTATTATTATTATTATTATTAAAAATCATCACTTCATTAGAAAACCAAAAGGATATTACAAGAAGTTGGTGGGAAGCCGAGATACTAGTTGGGCTCCCACTCATTTTTGAATACAAAAACTTAGTCTGTGAAAAATAAAGGCACCACTCTTGGCCAAGAAGTTGCTGTATCCAAAGCCTCTGTGTCAAGTTCCCCAAATGTTGAAAAAGCAAATGGTATGAACTTATAACCGTTGTCTTCACATGCATACACATATTTCTTTTTCTTCTTCTCCACTGCGTTATGTAAGGCTACCCTAGGGGCCCTCGAAGACGCATCAATACGAGTAAAAGGAGAGCTCCCAGTCAAATCCAAACACGCATCCTTGCCCTGGATCAAATTGAATAATAACACGTCTACTGGACGAAACTCTTTCCCAACCCTAGAGAGAAACCCCATTGGAGCCTTCTTCCGCACCACGATCCCCACCTTGGAACATATATCAACCAGAATATCATGCACCAAGTTATGCTTGAACTTCACACCCACTTCACTTGAATAGTGAACTACATGATCTCGCCATTGGTCCATACGATGCACATTACAGCTCGGGCAAGGACTACCTTCAGAAAACATAGGTATAGAAAGCCTATAACATAGTACCAAACGGAATTGGCGATGGTTCATCCTCTGGCCCAACCCATCAATAGGTATGGTGAATAGGAAATCTTGTGCAAGGAGGGCGCGAATGCTACTGAGAATATCCATTTGTCTTGGACTTAACGAATACTTGGAAACAAGATCTTTCTCAATGACACCAAAGTAACACCTTGCCAAGGTTTTCATCATATGGGGGGCAGGAGCGTCAGTGGCGATAGCGAGCACGTCTATGTTACAAGCAATGTTGAGAGTATCAAGAGCATGCTAGAATGAAGAACCATGAGAATGAATTTCAGCATTGACCAATATCTTGTCCTGCAAATCACTCGTTTGCATACAAGAGGCGAGAAAGGTGTATTGGATAATATCATTCGCAGCAGTGATGCCAAGCCCATCCCTCTTGATTGGAAGAGTGGCTAACCGCCACTACCAATCATCAAACCCTTGTCCTGAGGCAGTAATAAGCTTTCCCAGCGAAGCACGTAACATCCAGTCAAACTGAACCTGAGCCTCTCGTAGATACAAAGGGGAGCATATTCTCAAAGCATAAGATAATTTCGCAACCCCGGCACAATTACGAAGACGGAGGAGCTCACATTGGGGATCGTTAAGTTTAAGAATTTCCTCCATTGACGAGATAGTTTTAGAGACCCTTTTCAAAGCCAGATCCTGACAAAAGCTTTCATCCAAACTGACTGAACCACCAAGAAGTTTGACACCATTGGCCGGACGAGAGATATTTATAGGAAAAACACCCCCTGCTTCTTGGATCCTCCATCGGCCAGAAGAGTTCGGTCTTATCAACATTCAAAAACAAACCCCGAGCCGGACCCTCCGCCATAATAATGTCCAGCGCCTTGGCAACCATGAGGGTATCTCCAACCAGAGTACCATCATCGAGATACCAAGCCTGAAGGGTAAGCTCACAAGACTGATTAATAGTCTTGATTAAGGGGTGCAAAGCGAGTGCAAAAAATAAAGGGCCTAGCGGATCCCCTTGTTGAACCCCTTGGCAGGACCACAGGATATAATCATCATAATAAAGTCTAGCAGGTCTGGCATAGCAAAACTTAACCCAAGGAGCAATAGAAGGACATATCAACCTAGACTCCTGAAGTAAAACACTCCTGTTGATCATATTGAAAGCACTCTTAAAATCCACCAACAACATAGAAGACCCAACCTCGTGACCCATAGATTCGATGAGCCTATTCATAGAATTGAGAACTGCCTCACAACCACCAGGAACACCGACACCAAATTGAAAATCCTATAAATAAGTATTCATAGAGTTGCCAATTGAAAAAGAAGCGGCCTTAGAAACAAGCATGCGCGACACTGTGCCAACAGCAATAGGGCGTATGCCTCCACCCGGTTTGACCAAAGAGGTCAAAGGGGCACTAGCAATGTACTCCCCTAATAAAGCAGGGCACTTTTCGCTAAGGAACAGGTTGACAACTCCGGTGATAGAACCTAGGAGATCATCAGCAATAGCAGATGCAGCCCCTCCCAAAATATCCATTAAGTGTTGTGCTCTAAGCCCGTCCCGACTACATGATGTCCCTTTTGGAAAGTTGCGGATCCTATTCAACACCAAATCCTTATGCACAATAAGAGCATCTTCACCTAGAGGAGAAGATGACACAATAGGAGGTGGGGCATGGGGGTGTTTGGCCTCTAGCTCCAGCAGGGTGGCAGGTGTAGATGGGGCGACACCAGACGATGTAAGCACCTTAATAGCAGTGATAAAGTGTCCGTCCCCTAGTTTACACTTGCATTTGAACCAAGTTGGCTACATCCTGATCTTTGGAGTTCTTTACCCTACCGAGAGGTGGAGTGACTCCAGCTAAACGTTCCATCACCAACCCAATCTTGTCTGCAGGATCCCTCCAACGGAGAATAGCCCGCAAGATACATTTAAACTGACACCTTTTTCGCTCTCCAGATCTTCGTTGAGCTCTATTAGTTGGTACGAAGGTGGTCAAAACACAACACGGTAGGATAAGGAGTTGCACGCATACCAAAAGATCCCCCGGGATCGCAAGGACCTTGTCTAATGCATTAGGAAAAATCTTAGCGAACCCGAGCCATAACCTAGGGGGAATACATTTAACCGTATGCAGCTTCTTCAAGAAAACCCTACCAAGGAGGTTGGCGTCAAAGCAATATGACTCAACAGCATGTGAGGGTAACAGGTGGTCGACCCCTCCATCGACATCATCAACAGCATTAGCCGATACAACAACATCGCCATTAACAGCATCCAAAATAGGCCTGAGAGGCATAGGGATGCCATAGATCGCAACTTCATTGAAACTAGGCGCTAGAACCACTTCCCCGTTAGTGTGCTTACAATTTTTACTAAAAGTGTGGATGCAAAAACACACTCCACAAAGCCAAACACCTGCCTCATGAAGTGTCTCGTCAAGTGCGGAGAATAAAGAAAAATCCCTCGCCACCCGGTCATTGTGGGAAGCCTTCAAAACATTGGTTTTAAAATGACGAGTACTCAAATGGTCTATCAAATATTTCTTGGTAAGCCCTTTACCATTACCCCCACTACACCCTTCACAACCTTGTAAAAGACAAGAAATCCGAGGCACCACACGGCTAGCCATGAAAATATTACAAGCCAAACCACACGACAAACTCTTTTTCTTTTTTTTCTTTTTTTTTTTTTGGTCAAACTGCAAAAAATAAATGCATCCTAGAAGTCAAACCATAATGCCTTCCATAATGCCAAAACGCAAAGAGCATAGGGCCAAAACGCATGTCCTTCCAAAAGGACAAACCGCACCTATTTAAACACACCTATTAAAACACAACCACACAAAGAACCTTTACTGAAAACAAACCCCACACTTTCCCTAAAAGATCAAAACGCAAAACTCTTTTTGTGGATGGCAAATCGCAAGACCTCCTAAAGGAACAAACCTCAACCTGAAAACCACAAACAGAAAAAACGGTACCGTACACCCATAAAGGCAAAACGCAAGCAGGAAGTCTCCAACTGTGGGCAAAAAACCTGTGAAAGGGATAATCCAACGAGAAGGGGATAATCCAACCGTGATCCAGCGAAAGGGATAAACATGTGGGAAAACTATACACTAACGAAAAAAGAACCCAAAAACGAAAATTAGGAACCCAGGAAACAAAACGAGACGAAGAGAAGGAAAGTGGAGTGGATAGAAACAACCAAGGTGGTTGGATCAGTGGGGAAGAAGGAGAACGAGCATGGGATCCAGGAGATCACCAGATCGCCCACAAAGTCTTTGCGAGCCCGGGGGATCTTTCGGTATGAACATCACTTTATTATTATTATTATTATTATTATTATTATTATTATTATTATTATTATTATTATTATATTAGAAATTCATAAGATTTACAAAAAATTAGTGGGAAGCCGAGATACTATCTAGGCCTCCACTCCTTTAACTATAGCAAAGCAATTCCTACTAAAATATGGGTAGCAACACGTGCCCCAATTTCTTGAATTTATTATTATTATTATTATTAGTATTATTATTATTATTATTATTATTTATTTTATTTTTTATTATTTATTATATACTATTTTTATTTTATTTTATTATTATTATTATTATTATTATTATTATTATTGTTGTTGTTGTTGTTGTTGTTGTTGTTGTTGTTATTATTATTGTTGTGAAAGAATTCAGTTTCATTACTTTGTGAGTGGAAATCAATTCTTGATTTTTTGCAAAGGAGTTATTTCCAAAGAGTTAATTCTTTAGTTTTTTCTTCATAGACGTACTAAACAATAGAAATGATTTCATTATCATTTCTCTCCTCTCAATTCTTTGTACCAAACATGCCCTAAGTTCTTTCATTACAAGGAAAAGCATAGCCAAGCTTGACTCCAACTAATTCATAAAAACATAGTAATCCTACCAACAATTAGAGTCCTACTTATTTCAAGAATCAAAGTAGATGAGCTGCTAGACAAATAAAGCGTATATGCAAGGTAAAGGACAATAATGAATCAACCACTGAATGCTTTAAAATGTATGAAAACTTTAACTTCCATGGATTCTTACTGTTGTAATTCTTCCAACAATCAACAAAATTCTTCTGAGCCAGCTCGAGTTATAGATTGTTTTATATTTGTGCCTCACCATCATACTAACAACTCGAAAATTTACACAAACATTACGCAATGAACAATTAGATAAAACCTGTGTGCATCACACGGGTTCGTAAAGCCTCGTACTATATAAAACACAACTTATTCCAAATGGTGTACTTTTATTAAATTTTGGTTGTGATTTCCAGTGAATGTGGTCAAGCAAGGGAAGGGCTGGTGATGGGGTCAGGCTGCATTGCATTCTTGACCAAGTCGGATTGTTCTTTGACATGAGCTCCATGGAAGCCGGTTGCAGTGGCAGCAGATGGAGCACGACCAACATATTTGATGTCTTCTAAGTTACCTCTTTCTAGAACCTTCATGGCTGTTGCAAGGCGAGGAGCTATGTAAGTAAATGCGCCCATGTTCATTGGCTCCTCCTGACACCACATTATCTCAACATCTGAAGATATTTACAAACACGTGATGAGTAATCATGATGATTACGACTTTTAAGGATTTGACTAATAGAAAAACTTTAGATGTAGCATAAAAGATGAAAGAATTTGTATTGGCTTTTAAGGTTCTTATATACTTACTTGGGTAACGTTTTAGTTCACGCTGAATGAGGTCATATGGGAATGGACAAAGCTGTTCTACCCGACAAATTGCAATGTCTTTGCCATCCGCTGACTTCCTTTGTTCATTGAGTTCATAATAAACCTAAAAAATGCAATTACATCAATTAGAATGGCATACATTTAGTCCAGAAGTGATCATTGTAGAAACAAAACCATCTAACTAGAGGTGGCAATTTCGACCCATTTTTAGTTAGTCGTTGGAAGTCTATTATAATGTATACAGTAAAAAAAAACTAGTTAATTATATTAACTATAGTGTATTTGTAATCATAATCAACGTCTTAAGTACGCAAAGAATATTAAACAAAAACTGTTTGCGCCTCAAACCAAACTGACCGGCTCATCTTTCTACCTTGGGTTATTTGTTTGAATTATTTTACGAACTTTCCCAGAGCAAAGAACTAAACGTCTAATGCCTGTTTCAAGATCTGAGTGCCCATTATGATCCTTGATAAGACGCTTGAATCGGATCCCTTGTTTGTCATAACCGGGGTGACCCTCGGAATCATCAAACTCTGACAGATTTGACTTGCATTCTTTATGGCGCAACAAATTCTTTGGATACATCACAATAAGCGGCTTACGAAATTCTCTATGCAGCTGTCATATACCAAAAAAAATTGTAAGGTAGGAATCATAAAATCTATTAAAAAAACTCAACTATTTAACAGAAGGCTACCTGACGACGCAAGACATGGAAATAATTTGTTGGAGTTGTAACATTTACGACCTGCCAGTTACATGTTTGAATCTGCGTCCGTAGTGTTGGTTCCATTTCAGGTATAACAAACGGATTATCCTCACTCATCTGCCATTAGTCACACTTTATTTAATAAAACGAACATAGTACGGAGTAGCTCCTAACAGTAACTCAAATATTATAATTACTGGCAAGAGGAACCACCTGAAGGAATCGTTCAAGCCTTACACTCGAGTGTTCAGGTCCCTGACCATCATAACCATGAGGCAGCAACACAGCTAGCCCAGACTGTCGTAGCCACTTAGCCTCACCACTGCTCAAAAACTGATCAAACATCATTTGAGCTCCATTAGAAAAATCACCGAATTGGGCTTCCCATAATACCAACGAGTTTGGATTTTCCATTGAATACCCCAATTCAAATCCTAGCACACCAAACTCCGAAAGAGAGTTGTATTCCAAAATCAATACATATCAGAATCAATAAATGGAATATGGGTATCATTTATTCAATCATGTAATGACACAATAACTTACCTGTTGCTAACAGTAAACATTTCCTGATTCTTATTTGTCATAACATGATCCAAAGGACAGTAACGCTCACCGGTTTCTTGGTCATGGATAACAGAATGTCTATGACTAAAAGTACCTCATTCAACATCCTGGCCACTTAACCTCACATGATTACCCTCCACCAGTAATGTGGCAAATGCAAGGGCTTCTGCAACCGCCCAGTCAACACCCTCTCCAGTTTCAATCATTTTAAAATGATCAGCAAATATCTTTTTGACTGCTCTATGAGGCTTGAAATTTTCTAGAACAGTTGTGATCAATTTCCCAACATCTTTCAAAAGCTCAAGTTGGACCCTGAACAACGGCATAAGCATATTTTCACATTCTACCCATGACTATGTTAGTGTATATTTGATTAGTATACATATAACTTAAACTTACCCACTGTTACGTATACGTGAAAGCTGTTCGGGGGACTTAAAACCAGACCAGTAATTTGAAAGCCAGTCTCTTTTCTGTGTCACATAATTCTTGCTGGCCACGAATTCATCATTCAGGATCGATAGAACCTTATTTTGCATCTTTTCAATGACTTCTTTTGTGACTTGACCTGTTTCCATAGGCTGCTTGTTGTAAATTTCGACTGCAGATGGGTGGTTTCGTATAACCTGTACAAACCAACACCAATCACAAATGTTAGAATACATCAAAATAAAAGGATCAAAATTCTACAAGTGAGAATACAACTGGGAAAATTGCATAAAAATGTAACAACTTTTGTCTAAGTCTATTTCACGTAACCAACTTAGTTAAGCCTAGAAAAAATCATCAAACTTAAAAAAAAATCATACATGGTAGAGACCTAAGACACGGCCGGCTATCAGGTGCCACGTCAAAAAAATAAACATTTTCGAACTTAACGACATGTAAGCTGCAATATTTTTTTATTTTCTTTACCATCAAGCAGATCATATCACTTTCAGTCAAATTTATAAATGATAGCCCAGTAAAATACAAACAATAGCATGCTGACCTTGTACATCTTAGGTTGGGTGAAGAAAGGTTCATCAATTTCATTATGTCCAAATTTTCGATAACAAGTGATATCAACCACAACATCTGAATGAAACGTATGTCTCCACTCTGCAGCAAGCTCACAAGCATGAACGACCGCTTCTACGTCATCACCGTTAACATGGAAAATGGGAGCATCCAAAGCCTTAGCAACACCAGTACAATACTGTGAAGATCTACCCGATTTTGGATCCGTAGTAAACGCAACTTGATTATTCACTACAATGTGAATAGTCCCACCCGTTGTATAATTTGGAAGAGCACTCATATGAAATGTTTCATAAACCACACCTTGACCCGAAAAACTTCCATCCCCATGAATTAAAATACCCATATTCTTTGTTCTATCTACATCATTGGAGTAGTATTGTTTTGCACGAGTTTTTCCAATAACAACAGGATCTACAGCTTCCAAATGACTCGGGTTTGCGAGTAATGACAAATGAATATGTTTTCCACCTCTCGTGGGACGATCATAAGAAGTTCCTAAATGGTACTTAACATCACCAGTTCCTGTATAAAGCCCCTCATCCTCCACTGGCTTTGTACCACCACTAAATTCATTAAAAATTTGACGTAATGGCTTCCTAACAACATTGCCTAAAACATTTAATCTTCCTCTGTGCGACATCCCAATCACAATGTTTTCAACTTCGAGGTCTGCTGATCGGTCAAACATTTCTTTCATACCGGGAATTAGGGTTTCACCGCCTTCAAGTCCAAATCTTTTAGCAGCAGTCCATTTTGTAGCCAAAAAGTTTTCAAATTGTATACTCCAAATGAGCCGGTTAAGGATGATCTGGCGCCGTTGACTACTAGTCTACTATATTGCATTGGAGTCGGTGTCTCTATTTTGTCCCTCAACCAGTTACATTTTTCACGGTTTGCAATGTGCATATACTCATAACCAATGCTTCCACAATAAGCTTGTTCAAGTCTAGTCATAATTGCTCTAAGAGTCTGCACGGGACGGTTATCGGATAAAAAAACAGACATTTTCCATACACCGAGAAAAAACTCACGGTCTAAATCGGCTTCACTGAATCCATAAAATGTAGGATCTAAATCATCTGGTATTTCTCTTTGTTCAATACCTAATGGGTCTAAGTTTGCCTTCATATGACCATGAAACTGGTGAGCTCTCACAAGCATCAATAGCTTCATGCTTTCCTGAATAGTTTGACCCGATATTCCAGAGGATGGACCTGACTGGCCCACAAATTTTTTAAAGAAATTGTCTCATGATTCGTCGACACTATTTGGGTCAGTCTCCCAGGCTCTTTGAAGCTCTTCTAAGTAGACACTGCTTGTTCCATCTAAGAAGCTATCTGATAACCTTGAAAGTGGAACAGATCGAGGAACCGGTGCAGACTCTGGTTTTGATTTGAAAATTGTGGTATGAAAACAACGGCTTATTGATGGAAGGACACGAACACGGGGTCCTTGCTGCATATGATCCTCTAATTGCAATTTTTGCTAGACTATATGCTACTCTAAACAATGCCATTTTGTGACCAAATCTTCAATTTATCGGTTTCTTAACCAAGCTCAAATCCTGCAAAAACAAATTATAAACATCAACCAACAAAACTTCAAAAGGCAAAAGAGGGGATTTTTCTTCATATCTGCCATCATTTAAGCGTTTTAAACATATAAGATTATTATTATTATTATTATTATTATTATTATTATTATTATATATAACAATGAGAGAAACTTAATATCGTCTTATATAAAACAATTTAGACAATACCTCATATATGTGTTTATTTAAGAACAGTAACAAATCCATATCAAGTAAACATTAGATGAAACAAAATGCTTGATGATGCACGATCATTACCTAGAGTCATATGCATTACCAAAAAAAAGTAAAATTCTTCATTTATTTCATAATTCTTATCAGTTGATTCATCTTAGCAAAATAAGCGAATCCGTATAACAATAACCATTGCAGCTTACGAAACATATTGGTATTAACGTGAAACACCCAGCAGATGGCCATTGTCCCAAAGAAATGAAAGAATCGGTCACAAAAGCGTTCTAGTATAAAAGAACGAACAACCACTACATGACTTATGCTTATAAACAGAAATTAAAGCCTAGATACAGATCATAAATCAATGAAACAAAAGGAGATTACGGAAAAAAATCATTAGAATTCACTCCCTTGGATCAAAAACAAAAACGCTGAGAATATAACAAACTGAGGGATTAGAGGACGGGCGTGACATACTTCTTCATGATAGAAATCTTAAAAACATCGTAAAACATGAATTCCACAACAATATATTCAGATTTCAAAACCTATAAATTATATGCAATAAATTCCATGCAAAAACAAATGAAATGAGGATGAACAAATTAACCTAGTTTATGAGAGATCAAACACTGTGGTTACGTAGATCGTTTGCAGATTGAGTATATATTAGATATGTATTCATTCATAATTAATCAATTAGCCATGTTTTTACACATAACATCACTAGTTACTCTGAATCTAAACAACAATGATAGATCATATTAGTTTTCTACTACAACCCCCTCTAATTCATCTATTTTCAGGTTCATCCTTTTAACTTCTCTATCTATTTTCATTAGTGTTTTACATATTTTTTACGTATTCTAAATTCATAACGAGTAATCGTCATCGTGTTCATGCGATTTTGTGAGAATTAACAGATGTTAGATCTTCTTTGAGGTGTATAATTATATTAGGATACTCGATCTCGCACTCTAAACTAGTCGATGACGTGTGAATAGTGAATACACATGAGAAACTTAATTTGTAATTGTATTTTTTATAGCAGAGATAAAAGTGCAGGGAGGTTTAATGTAAATATACTAGTTTAGTAAAAGTTTAAACCAAGTTTAATGCTGAATGTGGCTACGTGGAACGTTTTTACGTCTTGCATTTCTATAAGCAATAACGGTTGCCTTAACTTTCGCGATGAACAATTCTATTTGTATAAGTATTTGCAAGAACTCGTTAACATTTTTCTCTTTAAAGTGATTATATAGGAACCATTTATGCATGTAGACAAAACTTGGCAAGTTTTAGAAGCTTAAATTATGATCTATTTGTTTTAGGAAGGTCAATTTACATTTTTAACAAATATTCGTACTAGAGGTGGCAAAATGTGCCCAAAAGCAAAAAAGATGGGTTAAATGGGCAAATTTTAAAAGATTTGAGCACATTTAGCCCCACCCTTTTTTTTAAATGGGCACATATAGCCCATTGAAAACTTAAATCGGCACTAACGGGCACATTTTTTTTTTCTCAATTATAGAACATTACGATCGTTTTAAAGAATTTTTTTTATATAATATATTTAAGTTTTTTAGTATAAATAAGATATTACGTTCAAAGAATTTATTTCGTCATTTAAGGTCTTTTATTAAGCGATTTATATAACATGTGCCCGTTTGGCCCGTGCCCGTTTAAGCCCGTGCCCATTCTAGCCCGTGCCCGTTTTAGCCCGTGCCCGTGCTCGCCCGGCCCGCCCGTTTTGCCACCTCTAATTCGTACCAATAATGGCTCTACTGCAAAGTGTAAAGGCTAAAAATGTACTTATGGCTAAAAGTTTCAAGGGGGCACCACCCATCCCGGTCCCCCGTTAAGTTTCGTCCCTGCTCTTAGGCTAGTCTAATGACAAAAGACATGTTACTATCATTACTGAAATGTAAGAAGTCTCAAGTTTAATAATTCATGATAAGCGTAAAATCATGAAAAAGTCAGGCTTTACCTAGTTTCAGTCTTTGTGGTAATGAATTCAAATCTCGTAAATTAGCCGGTCAAAATGTAAATATACATGTTAATTTATATCTAAAAAAAGAGTTGATCTGCCTACACGACAACTATGATAGATGTTACAAGCAACAAAGTAACTAAAGGTATATAGGTCTTTCAAGTATTGAGACTTGGGAATTTATTCTTCTAGCAAAACCATAAGCTAAATTGCGGCGGTGTGTTATTTTGAAAAGAATTTAGATTCAGCTTACAGAAGGAGCGTTTGCAAATGCATATTTTTTGAACAGTTTTGACTTTTTTCGCCAAAGAAAAGGGATTGGAATTTAATCCACATTATAACTTTTTTCTAAATGCCTAATATCTTTTTACAAATCAAGTCATAAGCAGCAAACAATCAATTTCTTAAACATCTAAAAATCAACTAATATTTCATGTTAGGATGATATCAAATTTGGAATGATTTTCAATGACCAATTAATAGTTGTGAGCACCCTTAGCAAATCCTTTATTATAACTGATAATAGACGTACAATTCTATTTGGTTTCTTTTAAAACTTATTAGCAAAGATGAATAGCAGAACGATTGTGCTCCATGCCAGCATGTCTTCCTCACTCTAGTGGTACCAGATAAGTAATATCTACAAAACATATGTATACATTTAGCTTGCTTGTTGTACAGCTTGAAGACGAATAACAATACTCTCCTTCACCCCCATAGAGTCGGGTCAGCATGTCATCGTTCTGTATAGAGAAGAGGTTGGCAAGCCCTCTTTCGGTTTCCATATGATGTGGTCCAGTTTAGCACAAAAATCTTTGTAAAACTGTCATCAATGCCAAAAGAGTTTATAAAATTGCACGTATAGAGTAAAGTAATTAACAATCATTCATCAAGCTCGAGTTTTGTTTGGGGCAAAATCTTTTCTAGTCAAAGACAGAATATTACGAGATGAAAATGATAATGATAGTGATTAAACCATTTGATTAACAAGCTAACACTTACGTGAATAGTTTACTCGAAACTAAGATTATGGAACAAAAACGTTTTTAAGAGTTCCCTCCCATTTTACCCAAAGAAAAAGTAAGATTATGATGAAGTCGCTTGCCTTGTGATATTCAAGAGTATCTCCAGCAGCCTTCCGAACATCGACCATGAAAAGGGATGGAGCAACTTCATAGACCTTAATAGAGAAGTTTAACGGTGTTAGAGTCGAAAATCACAAACACAATCACATCAAACAAGGTGTTGCCTAGAATCCTAGATATCATAAGTTTCATAAATATTGCTGTAATATGAAGATGAAGAGTGTAGGTGTATTTGTATGTCAATTTCCAGAAAAATAAAAATAAAGTTGAGTATAACCGAGTTTTCTCAACCGCAAAAGAGTGGTCTTGTGTTTGAAATATAACTCATATTAAACAAAAATGGGAAGATTGTATCTCGATACAAAGCAAAAGAATGCAAATAGATGAAAGAGTTTAGCCGTTACCTCCAAAACAACAGCAAATTGTCCACCCCGATTCACGGACGCTCCCTCAAGCCTAGTCTGCGAAACAGAAATGCCTGTTTAACTTTTTTGTTGGCTAAATATAAGTTATAAATTATGTCTCCAAAATACACAAGAAAGTTATTGAGCAAGAGCCCATGAAAGTTGTACTGCATGCATGTTAAACAAATCAAAGGCGCAAAAACTAACTCGGGAATGGCTTTGATTATGTATGACTATTTAAAGGAATTATTCCCCTCAACATTTTTGGTAGGTTTCAATGGAAATATTCGTAGAATTTACATTATATAGAATAATGATGTATTAAACACTAATATAACATACTGTAATTCGTTTTTTGCAATGGAAAACGAAATAAGGAAAATGCGAGAAGAAACATATATAGCCATTAGGTGTAAGGATAAACAACAGCTATTTACAAGTGAAGCCTTACCGAATGAAATGCCCTATTTTACTACGATAACATACTTTATATTTAAATTTAACTTCAAACATAATACTCCCTTTAGAATTCTACCCATGGGCAAGGATAACCCCCCATACAAACAATTTGCTAATATTGTATACTAGCGATATAGGAAAAGGGCTTAAGGGCTTCTCTCTTCACGCACAGTTAATCACCGCGACTATACACACTAAGTCTTCCCCCCATTTGGGTAGTTAATAAAAGCTTTGCCTTTGCCAAAAAATCAGTGACCTTCCGAGTTCCAACACTGCAGTCTTCACTCATCAACAGTAACACTCCCTTGGTAAAATAATTTGTTTTATTTCAAAATAAATACTTTATTTCAGCAAGTTTTGTGATGTTAATTTGAAATCTATATGAGCTTGATTTGAACATATAAAAGCTTGGATAAGCATTTTTTACTGTACGTATAACCCTATAAATTTAAAGACGTGTTAAGGTTTCATAACAATCGGCAGGTAGTAAAGATCCCTATCCTTTAGTTGAATTAGTAAGTATTCAATATAATTTTAAAATATAGATGAAAAAGATCACATAATCCCATTCATTTTATAAAACCTTAAGAAACAGACATTTCTCTGAGTTATCTAACAGTAGGATAGACATAATTACATCATTCATCAGTTGTAGCTAGAATAATGATGTTTTTTGCAGGTAATCTCAAACCCCTGGACTTTTTTTAAGTGGTTAAGTAATTATTCCAGGATAAGATAGTGGGCAGTGCTGTAAATAAATGAATAATTCATACATGCAAGAGTTCAGGTGTACCTTGTAGCCACGTCTAAGGACTTTGAAACCCAATAATTCTGCAACCACTGTAATTGCTGCGATTATATCTTTAGCAGGCTTGCGAGAAACAAAACGAGTTTGTCGCTTTACATGATCCTGTAACAGGAGAAAGGAAACAATTTACTACAAGCTTACTTTATTTAGAAATAAGATGGAAGAGGAAGACACAAAATTACACATTATGATCATAACAAGTTTAAATTAAAAGGTTTAAAATGTAGGCTTTTTGAAGTGACTCAGTGAGAACTGTAATATAAATAAACTATTTTTTTTTTCTTTTTCTTTTTAACTGCATATATCAACTGCATATGGTAGTCAGTTACATGTGAATCAGCAATTATTACCGCATTACACAATGAGATCAGCTTAATGCATATACAGCCTCGCGACCAGACAAAGGAAGCAAAAGCAGTAGGCAAAAGACATGGAGTATTGCAATTTGAGAAAATAGAATAACTATAAGCCTTCTTATTCTCAATTTGCTTTTCTTCAGTTCCATAATAGAGAGTTACAGCTAAAAAACATTTATAAGCTTTTTACTCAAAAGTAGTCAAATAGAGATTTGAAAATATAAAGAAGACACTAATAAGAAAGACTTGAATGGAGAGTCGAAAGCTCGGAACTTTCAAGGGATGGAGGGAGTACTTATAATGATATACTGATGTGTAGGTCATACAGTTGGATATGTCTCTAGTTATACCTGACGTCTATCAAATAATGCAGATAGGTTCAATCCTTGAGAGAGGGTGATCATCTCAAATGCGTTCATTGTTAAAGGGGATATTTTTTCCTCAGATCTTTCCGTCACATATTGGTCCTACAAATTGATAACCACCAGTCAATATATGTTCAACTGTCAAATAGTAACAGATCATCGTACAATAAGGCACAACAGATGAGCCTGCGTATTTACAGTCTGTTTATAACTTTATTTGGCTCCTCTAGTAAGACAAAAAGAAAAATTAAACCCAAAAGAGGTCCAACCTCAATTTCATCAAAAACTGCACGGACATCGTCCAAACTCACATCCCCTTCTTCACCCTGATTGACTGATACATAGTTCATCTGGAACCACGGATGCTCCCTTATCCCATCAATTCGAATACGCTACATTAATGGTGGTATGTTAGATCAACGAACAAGATTCAAGTTAGCAATCCAACATGGTACTGTACCATCTCATCAAAAAGATTTATAAAATGTAAGGCAAAAGGTAATTACTATAACATCATTTTCAGCATGGAGAACATACAACAAGTAGATAGTACTACCAAGTACCAACAATATGGGGAGGTGGAAACACTGTTAGGAGTTCTATTATTTATTTTACCAAACAGATAGACAGAGGGAAGTTTTTTGAGATGGTCATTTATCTCCAAAAGAACGAAACCAAGCGTATTTGAAAATTTATGCAATCAAATTAGAATATATATATTCATGAAAGGTGCACTAAACGTAGCAAAATGTTCTCATTGTCAATAAAACTCGATATGGTTCTAATATAATTCTCACTAACCACATAAATTTAAATCCCAAATCGTAAGTGTTGGGCTAGAAAGAAAAAATAGGCACCAGCGAAAGAAGTAGCCAATTTGTTAATATTTTGCCAGATTTCAGTAAATTATAATCTAAGGTGGAGCCAAAAGATGTTTTAGCAACTAGAATAGAAAGAAATATGGTACAAACTCGATGTTATCTAGTTCTGTTAAAATTTTATGACAACTCAGGGAACCTAGAATGCTGATGGTTCCATCCCAAAGAAGAATCCACTTTAATATCCATAAAGCAGTTCAGAGATTCGTTGATCAAGTTTACAGTTGCAAACAATTATTTACAACTTAACGCACGGGCACTTTATTTGATAACTGAATAATGAAGGATGATATAAGAAGATAGAACATTCCTTAAGTTTACATGTTCACGCGGTACACTCTTGACAGAACATAAAAAAACTATGAAGTGTACTTCATTTCTTGGAACTGAAAGAGTGGTAATCAGGGCAACTCTATATAGCAAATGGCCGCAGGGAATGCTACCAAATAGAATCAAAATTATTAAAAAGATGAACAAAGCCAACAATTCAGGTATTCTAAAATTCATGGGGAAACGAGAGGAAATGTATAAGGTATGTGTTCGATAACTGCAGATACATAAATGATGCAACCATATATAACAATCAATAAAAAGACCGCCTGAATCAAATAGGAAATTCATTTAGCCCCTTGGAAACATGGCTTCAAATTCACAATATCGAATTCCCTCCCATTTAATACCCATAATTAGATCTCAGTTGCTAGATATTCCCAGAGTAGAACAGATACTCACAGTTTCAGGGTTGGGATCCAGTATCCTATCTATTAATGACTTTGCACCAGTAGGGAACCAAAACGGATAAGAAAACTCAGCAGCATTGACCTGTGCATTAGCCAAAACAAGTTAAAGGTGAATAGTTGCAGGTCATATCACCTCAACCATAAAAGTGTGGCTTATCAACTGAACCATAAAAGTGTGGCTTATGTGCATGCACATACGTCCACCAATTAAGTGAACATTAGACAAGATCACAGCCAATGTCATAGGGTTTGAAGAAGACAACGTGCAAGAAATAAAGTTACATAATGGTTGCATGCTCAGAACATGCTTATTCAACCCCATTTTACAGAAAAACTATGAGTCTTTTATGTATCTGAAAATTTTGACCATTCCATAAACATTTTAACAATAGTGTTTGACAGTTAACCTTTTTATACAAAGTTGCCAGATCTGATTCCTCAAATGGAAGATATCCAGTTAACAGGACATAGAGGATGACTCCACACGACCATATATCAGCAGCAGCACCGTCATATCCACGCTTCCTTAGAACCTGAAGGTGAACGTGGTAAGAGCCTTAGTCGAAGCATTTAACTTAGCAGAAAACGACACATAGAACTATGATACTGATAACCAAAATATAATTTATAGGCAACTGAAGAAACAGCGTTTGAGCATATAGAAGACTGGTCCTAGCTACTGTTGCATACTATGTTAAGCAGGAAGAGATATTCATTTATTTCAAAAGGAAACTATGTAGTTATCTCGGTCAAAAATTAAATATCGTTCAAAGACCGAGATTTGAAATAGCGGTTATCGCGGTGAGATATCGGTGAGATATCTGTTTTTATATTAATTAATATTTTTAATATTTATTTGATATAAAATCTGCATAATTTTATATTTTTAATATTTTTCTTAATGTTAATATTTTTAGTTATATATCTTATACATATGTTGCAAAATTTACATGTGTAATTTTGATTAAGTTAGTCAAGTAAGTTATTTATTGGGCCATTGTACAATGGGCCAAAAAAATCTTACTTTACCTAACCCTATTTCACTTATTTACTAGTCACCACACATCTCATTTCATTTCAAACACAACTCTTATCAGTTATCACTGCCAACCTTCCTTTTCTCTCAATATTCTCAAAACTCCAACCACACAAATACACCCTTTGATTTCTTCTTATCAGAACCGAATCCACATACACCCTTCTCGTTTATGCTATGATCTGAAGCACCAACACAAATAAGAAATATTTTGTTTCTCTTCACCCTTTCCCTTTTTCAGTTCCAGAAAACAAGAAACAACAACACATTTATAACTTGCAAAATCTCGTCAAAATATCGAAAATATCGCCGATTTCAAAATATCGTCAAAATATCGGCCAATCTCGCCGATATTATCGGATCCGATATTTGGGGGCGATATTTTGAACGATACTTTTTCTAAGGGCGAGATACGAGATATCGACGAGATATCGCCGAGATTAACTACATAGAAAGGAAAATTGATCAGAAGAAGCTCTTTTGAAGATTATTGCTTAAAAGATCAAGCTTAGGCTGATGAGTCTTTAAAGTGCAAAACACTGCTGCACTAACTGTTTCTGCAATGTGAGAAGGGTCATACATTCTGCTAATAAATGTAATAAAGATGAAGCAGCCAGTAATATCTCGCTGCATCGATTTTGTGTGCATAGAATCATATCTGCTAACTATTTATTGCAGATGTTGCACTACAGAAATAAGAGAACATTTTTATATTAAATGGTCATTGAGCTTTCTTTGAATTGGTGTACCTCTGGTGCAATGTAATTTGGGGTTCCACAAGTTGTATATAGAAGTTCAACACCCTGAAAATAGTTATAGTTAGTAGCAACTAGCAACAGCACCAAGATAAGCATTACCTACAAAAAATGTCAGCTGATTTGGAAAATAAGTATGCTTACTTCTTGTGGCAGTGCACTGAGTCCAAAATCAGAAACCTTCAGATTTTCTTTAGAATCAAGGAGAAGATTTTCAGGCTATAGATTACAAAAAACACTGTTAGCAGACAGAAACACATTTAATATGAATCCCCATTCCTCCCACCTTATATGATCCAACATTTATCTTAAAACTTCCTTTCTTACCTTTAAATCCCTATGGTACACACCCTTGGAATGGCAATGGGAAACAGCATCAATAAGCTGTTGAAAGTATCCTCTAGCTTCCATCTCTGAGAGCTTTTTTTTGAGAACCTGTAAAGTGGTGAAATGAACAAGAAAGTATTTAAATTTTCTATATCATCGCATTTCCCTCACCATGGTACATAAGTTATGAGACAATATCTTACATCATTGATAGAAAAGGGGGGTCGTTTAAGTGATTGCAATGGAGATTAATAAAAAAGTGCAAAATATGTTGGGAAAGTGTAAGGACTCTTATGCATCAAAACTGAAAAGGAAAGATGCATGGGTCATATAAGAAAAAAGTTTAATTGCATAAACATCCTAAGTTTTAGGAACATGTGACGCAATACCTAATTTCAGTTTTAGACTCTATGTTCTTACTTTCTGCACCATTCTGGTCTCAGTCCGAATCTGTGATGGCAAATCTGATGTCATCGTTACAACATGCAAATGATGAGTTTTCAATTCACATTTGGGTTACCAAATAGGTGCAACAGGTGCAGTGGGAAATACTTTTGCATTATGAGAACTAAATTTGCGTAAATGGGGACCGGAAAAGTAGCTGTGAGAGTTGTGGGCTTGTGGAAGCAGTGGGTTTACTGATTGGGATGGTTGCATGGATACTAGGTGTTCGGTTGATACAGATGTACCTATTAGTGGCAGCAGATAAACTATAGTCAATCGTCTCATTTTGTTATAACATTCAGCTGTTGTTGGGCTGTTCCCTTGAGCTGTGCAACATGTCTGGTTTTGTTACTATGGAAAGTGCACAACAGGGGTGACAATCTTCGTTTGCTGCTAGATCTAATGAGTATGAAGTAGCTGGTCATATCTTTGCGTATGAAAACCAGTGATTTTGGCACTAAGTTCTGGACTTTTGGAGACATTAACAGCTCATATTGGTGTGCCGTAAGATCAGCAATGTTTGTACTAAGTTAGCAGCTGGTTCTATTTGTTTTAAGTCTTCAAATGGATGTAGATAACCAATATGGTAACCTGAAGACCCTCTACTTTGGTGCTCATTTTTAGGTTATTAAGGCTTACGGTTTCAGTAAGTCTATTTCTCTATATTATTTTTCAGGGCCATGTATATAGTACGTGATGTAGATAGGGAGGGGATTTGCCAGTCTGTTAAATAACATTGAAATTGTTGCACGTGGCTTCTGTCCTCCTTTACCCCGAAATAAATAGGAACCCATGAATCAAATAGTACTAGTAAAACTTGTTTAATATATCTACAGGAACCATTTGAATACTTAATTACGCATGTTGATTTTCTTATAACAGAAAACGTAATCTAGTTGCTTATAATTTGATAGCTCGTAAGGGAATGATTATATTTCATGGCCTACCTTCTTTTCTGAAGTATCCAATGCCTTTAGAAATGTAAATGGGATGCCTATGGTGCAAAATAGGGTGACTATTTTTTTAATAATATCAACCACGTTTAAGGAAGTCAAGATACTTA
Source organism: Chrysanthemum seticuspe (assembly GCA_019973895.1). NCBI lineage: Eukaryota > Viridiplantae > Streptophyta > Magnoliopsida > Asterales > Asteraceae > Chrysanthemum > Chrysanthemum seticuspe. The sequence continues at coordinate 172,937,392 of BPTQ01000007.1, forward strand.
TTTCAAGTAAAAACAATCAGGTCACCCGCTTGTTGTACTGCAAATAATATGGGCTCCTTCCTTGGGGGAGGTTTTACCCCGGGTGTTCGAGTCTCGCAAGAGACAAAAAATCCAGGTTTTCCTTCTAGTGTGAAGCCGTGAGTTCTACGGGTTTCCCTTCACGGGTCTCTCCTAGTGGTTCGGGTCCCGGGGCCTGCCCGTTTGGATGGTTTAACTCGGGGGTCGGATTTCAAGTGTGGTGCCATTCTAAAATAAAATATAAAAAAAATAAAAAATACTGCAAATACTATCAGTCCCTTACAAGAAAAAATATTGAGAATATTCATGAATCTTCTTTATATAATAAAAGAAAATCTTTGTGACAGAAATTTTTGAAACTTCCCTCATTATCTAATAATTAAACTATTGTTATATTTTTCTAAAATGATTTTGAACCAAAAAAAAAGGCTTAATAACAAACACATTAAATTTTCAACACCCTAGAGCAGAAAAAATTGAATGGGCGCAATGCAAAGTAGATGAACGAGAAATATCTAGCATACGCAGTGCCAGTGGTCAATATACTATTTCCAAATAAGAGGTGTCTCAATTAGTCATTTCTGAATTAATTCGAGGAATTGGCTACACGAGAAGAGTTTTGGTATACATGTCTAGTAGCCTGTATCCTATGAAACAAGAGTAAAAATTCTGGAGATATACACACATTATTTGATACTCCATAATTATCTATTTTCCTCAGATTCTAGAAAGACATCCATATGCAGCATGGCCCAATAAGGGGGAAACTTAGTGTAAAAGAGGGAAAGAAATAGCTCTATATGAAACAGACGATGACATCCAAACCAACTATATTAATAATTAAGAAGTGAGCTTTGACATGTATCACTTGTCTATCAAAAGTAGACCTTACAATTCTGTCAAAAAGCTCTCCTCCAGTGACAAATTCCAATATTATATATATCTTTGTTTGACTCGACAAAACCTGAGAAGGAAAGACGTAAGTCATTAAATAATATATAAACCTATATGACACCTGAGATATCACAGTAGTAAGCACAGAAATAAAATTTGTACAGTAGGAAGCACAGAAATGAAATTTGTAATCAAATATGTTTAAGAAATACTTCAAGTATACCTCATGCAGTCTCACAATATTAGGATGTCTAACTATCTTCATTATGGAGATCTCTCTTTTAATCTGCAAGTTGGCTTAGATAAGTTATAAATTACTGGAACCAACTAAAAATAATTAAGAAAGAGCATCACAAGCATAATATTCCTTCAACCATATTCTCAACACCGAAATGTACCAAAGAAAAGAGTCTGCAAGATGACAAGACGACAATTCTTTACTTGCTATTACTCCTTAATTAACCCAAAGGGATGTGAATCTTAAGAAGAGTTGTACCAAAGAACTCACACTTAGTCAGTGGCTATCTTGACCACAAGGCTACTGTACATTGTTATTAACTATATAAGATCAAGCACTCGGAACTAGTTTTAGGCCTTAATAATCACATATTTTAGAGTGTCTGAATTAAATATAGATCAACGCATTAATAGTATTTGTCTTTGTGATGGCTAACTGATGCATATTACATACAGAAAGAAGCCTTATTCAATAGAACTTGCCTAAGCATTGGTAGTTGCAACCTAATCTTCATATTTTATAACCCCCAACTGCATAGCTTACATAGCTTACATAACTGCTAAACTACTTGACAAAGTTGTAACCAAAGAAAGGCAAGAGTACCAAGCATGATTAAATGATGGAGCTGGACTCTTCCGTTCCTTCAATCTAAATAAGGCTGCTAGAGTTGTAAAATCAAATTTACTTCTCAGAAATACATTTCACTCTTTGAGTAGGCAAATAAATAAATAAACAATTTAGTTAAAACACCGATGTATTGCAGTAGATTAGGATCAGGTTATGAGGCTTAATAAATACATAGATAGACACAATTAAACTTTCAGAAAAACTAAAAGGCCAAAATGAAATAAATTTACAAGGAAATGTAAAAAAATGGATTTAAAATTTCAGACAAGCTAAAAGGCCGAAAAAGAGGACAGATTCACAGTTGCCAATACGGGAATTCAGAAAAAAGAAGAAGTTTAAACAATCTACGGGAAACAAAATGCATGATGTCTACATTATGTAAGACTTTAATTTTAACAGAGCAAATTCAAGTAAAAGCCAAACCTGATCCACCATTCTATGCTTTAGTATTGTGCTTTTAGCCAAGACCTTAACAGCAACACCCTCACCAGTCTCTGTATTTTTCGCGAACTTAACCTTGGCAAATGTTCCTTCACCAAGCGTACGCCCAATCTCATACTTCCCGACCTTTTTCGTGACTCTCTTCATTATTACTCAAGGCTTAAAGGACATAAAACATCCACAGCTACTCCCACCACTAATCCAAAGCAACCTAATAACTACAAACCATCCAAAAATTACAACTACTACTTGTAAACATCACAAAAATCAAATTCAGAAAGTAAACAACCACATATTTTTTTGTGTCAATGTAACGCATCGGCATCAAAACCTAATATTCTGCTAGTTTCACGCATATATCACAACTCACTTCCGTTATCAGCACATGAACGAAAAGTGAAATCAAAACTACAACGATCAATTCCAATCTCATTCATCAACTAAACAAGACTCTAACACAGTTGCACAAATCAAACAACAATAATCGCAAGAAAACTGTATCAATAGGTAAAATAAAACTCACAAATTTGCGAACGCACGGATATATGTCCATACAGTACATATTAATCATTTTCAAGCTCATTCATCCCCTAAACACCGCAAATTTAACACTATTAATCATAACTAAACTGTCTCGGTAGCTTAACAAACTGCTCGTATAGTAAATTCATAATAAAAACATATATATAGACTCACGAATAGCTAACAAACCGCTCATTACACAAAAATACACGTCACTAAACAATAATTTAACAAATATAAATCAAAAGAGAAGTATATCAATCGTCAATAAAACCTAACAATTTGTGGTAAAATTTATATAAATTTACAGACAGTATATATTTAACACAATAAGACTATTCAATTTAACCTAATTTTACTTACAGCGGAGATGTGACGGGTGATCGGATCGTTTTGGAGCTCCGGCGAGTAATCTGAGTCAAATGCAAATAAGAGTTGAGATAGATGTAGAACTTCCAACTTTTTTTTTAAAACAACATATCTTGCAAACGGTAAATTTTCAAGGTACAAAAAATACACCATCATAACGAGAATTAAATTATCTTTCTATAGATATGCATTGTTATATACTTTCGACAAACATTTTTTTTCAAAAATTCCGTCCGAAAAAATCATATATGATTTTTACGAATCATATATGATTTTAAAAAATCATGTATGATTCGATTTTTACGAATCATATATGATTTTTACAATCATATATGATTCTCAAAAATCATATGTGATTCGTAAAAATCGAATCATATATGATTTTTGTTGACCGAATTTTTGAAAAAAAAAATTGTTAAAAATATATAGTAGTGCATATCTATAGAAAGATAATTTAATTCTCGTCACGATGGTATAATTTTTATCGCGTAACGATTAACGGTTTGCGAGATATTTAATTTTTTAAAAAAGGGTGAAAGTTTATCATAATAAAAAAATGAATGGCTATTATTGGTTGATTGGATCTATGGTAAATTTTGGTTCTATATTGAACTTTTGCCATGCAAATAAAAGGATATCCCGTTTTGACAAAAAAAGAATGGTTATTATACAAAAAAGTCACTAAAGTTTGCGCGAAATTTGTCCTAAGTCACTATAGTTTAAAAGTTGTCATTCAGGTTACTATACTACACGGGTTTATCAAACGTGTCATTGAACATTTTAAAACCTGTTCCTTAGCTCACTCCCAGGGTGGGCAACCGGTTGAAATACCATTTTAGTATCCACGTGGACCAGGCCAAATATACACATCATCACATTTTGCCACATTAGAAAACCACTGACCACCATCTTATAAAAAACCCACCCCACCCAAAAGTTCACCCAATTATCATTAAATCTGTTCCAAGGAAAGTCAAAAGATTCAGTCAAGCGGGTGTCGCGTTACCTTTTCTTATATTCGATAGTTCTTGATTCTAATTCTATATACGCATTACAATTTACAACCATGTTTTAAAAACGTCATTATATTGCCATTTTTATATAGAGCTGGTGGGGCCTCTGCGTCTGGAAAATCAAAAGGCGCGGCATCTAAATCTGCTGGTAAATCCAAAGGTGAAGCATCTAAATCTGCTGGTAAATCCAAGGGTGAAGCCAAAGCTAATACAAAATCCAAGCCAGTCAGCTTGAAAGAAGCTGAAAAGTCAAAAGAAGATGATGTGGAGATGTCTGAAACCATTACCGAGAAGAAGCAAGAGTCTCCTCAGAAGATTGTCTACAAAAGGGAAAAAAAGAAAACCACAAGTAAAATCACTGATAATGAAGAAAAATCAGAAGCTAAAGATACCAGTGACACAAAATCAATCTCTGAGAATGTGAAAGAATCTGATGATGGAGAAAGGGATGATGTGAAATAGTTGAAACAAATAAATAATTAAAGTAGGATTTGGGATGTGTGTGTGAAACGTTTGGGAAGTGTGTGTGTAATTGGGATTATTAAAATACCATTCGGGAAGTGAGACAGATATACATAATCAAATATAATAAACATAAATGAAATATATATTCCACGTAGGACAAATTACCGGTAATTGAAGGTTACCAAAAAATGAGTAACAAATATAACCGGTCACACAAAGTATAGTAACATGAATGACAACTTTTAAACTATAGTGACTTAGGACAAATTTCGCGCAAACTTTAGTGACTTTTTTGTATAATAACCCAAAAAAGAAAAGGTAAGGTACAATGTTTTTTTGGTACAAGAGAAATGGAAATTAATAGAATTTATTATTGATAGGTAGAGAAATTAAAATGTGGAGAATCGGGGAGAATCGGTAAAGAGTTAGTAGTGTAAATTTTATGGGCCGTTAAGTTGGTGAAAAATTTTTCTGTTTTTTCGTTTCTAAATTCTTAGAGAAAGGAATGGTTTTTCTTCTCTAAAGAAGAGTTGAGAAGTTTGAAAATCCGTTTAGTTGGAGTTATATTTTTCCTTTTTTTAAAACGGAGACGATGGAAGGTGGGCGTGATATAAGTGGGTGAGAGGAAATAGGGTTATTATTTTAGAAATGAAAAAAGTGAGAAGGGTGTAATGGTATTTTCATTTTTTCTATTAAGAATTGGAAAATGAGAAATTCATATTTTTGGAAAATTATTGGAAAAAAGTGCGACTAAACGGGTTTTCAGTTTTTCCCTTTTCATAGGAAAAAATTTCAGGAAAAATTGAGTATTTCTCTCCAACTAAACGGCCCTTTAGAGTTTTATTTCCATCCTTTTTGGTTGGAAAATTGGAGAAATGATAATTGTTGGTATTCGTAATATTTTTTCATGATACGTTTTTTTTTTTTTTTTTTTTTTTTTCAACTTATATTTGTACTCTAGTTTCAAACATAATTTTTTTTAAATAATTTTTTTTTAAATAAATACATTTTTAAAAAATATTTTTTAAAAAAATAAGTTTTTTTTAAATAAGTACATTTTCAAAAAATACAGTTTTTTTTTTTAAATAAATACATTTTCAAAAAATATTTTTTTTAAAAAACTAGTTTTTTTAAATAAATGCATTTTTAAAAAATAATTTTTTTCAACAATTTTTTTTAAAGAAAGTACATAAATTTTTAAAAAATAAATTTAAAAAAAAAGATATATTTTTTTTTTAAATAATTTTTTTTTTTAATATTTTTCTTTAAATATTTTTTAAGAATTATTATTTAGAAAAAATAAAAAATAATTTTTTTTTTAAATCAACAAACAAATACATGTGAGCCTTATATGACAAAATATTATTTAAATAATTTTTTTTTTCATTTCTCGGGTCAAGTCTCTGTTGTTACCAAACATTAGAATTGAACAAAATTCTCTACTGATTTCTATTCTCTGAGATTCTATTCTCTGCTTCATTCCATTTCTTTGAAATTCTCTCTACTAAACGTGCCCTAAGGGCACGTTTGGTAGAGAGAAATTCAGAGAAAAGAAATGAAGCAGAGAATAGAATCTCAGAGAATAGAAATCAGTAGAGAATTTTGTTCAATTCTAATGTTTGGTAACAACAGAGACTTGACCCGAGAAATGAAAAAAAAAATTATTTAAATTATTTAAAAAAAATATATCTTTTTTTTTTAATTTATTTTTTAAAAATTTATGTACTTTCTTTACAAATTTTTTTTTTAAATGTATTTATTTAAAAAAAAACTTGTTTTTTTTTTTAAATATTTTTTAAAATGTATTTATTTTAAAAAAAACTTATTTAAAAAAAATTAAATATTATTTTTTAACTTTTTTTTTTAAATTTTATTTTAAAAATGTATTAAAAAAACAAAAAAAAAAAAAAAAAAACAAACTTGTTTTTTTTTTTTTTAAATATTTATTGAAAATATATTTATTTAAAAATTGTTTTTTAAAAAAAATTATTTTTTAAAAATGTATTTATTTAAAAAAAAAACTTATTTTTTTAAAAAAAGTAATTTTTTTAAAACAAATATTTTTTTTAAAAAATATTTTTTTTAATATATTTTTTTAATTTTTTTTTAATGTAAAAAAAAAAAAAAAAAAAAAAAAAAAAAAAAAAAAAAAAAAAAAGTTTTTCAAAAAAATTAATTAATTTCTCTCGTTTCCCAACAAAGTTGGATGGAAATGGAGATTTCAAATTTGCACTATCCAATGCTCCACATATGTTTTCTCGAGAGTTGGTAACTCTCCGCTTTTTGTTTTCTCTTGCTTACCAAACACAAGAAATCACCTCATTTCCATTTCTCGGCTCTTATTTCTCCATACCAAACACACCCTAAGTGCTTATGCAGGGAAATACTAATTAGTTAGTGAGGTGGATCAAGTGTTTTTTGGTGTGGAAAAATGAATGACTTGTATAAATGGTATGGTTACGTGAAGTTGATTTTTTTTTTTTAAGTACGGAAGACAAGTATGACAAGGAGATGATGTGGACATGGTCCCTCAGGTATTAGAAAGAGGATAAGAGCATTTCCATCAATAACTTAAGTTATATTTTAACATCTGTCACGTTAGCTTTAACATTTCACCTTAACATCCCTAAAAAACACTCACAACAATAACATCATAAGTTAAACTTTAACATTTCATATGACCAAACAAAGCCTCGTTTGTTTGGCTTGGGACATCGCCGGTTAAATCAACCGGTGTTAGCCTTAATAATATTTAATAGAAGTGATGGTCATTCACGTTTAGGAACTTTGTAACGTGTGTTAGATATCGCAATAGAATAGTCAACGGGCTCGTGGATTGAGCTAAGCTAAATGGTTAGAAGTTTAGTTAAGCTAGCCTTTTATCACTTGTAATCCAATCCAAGTCCACGAGGCCCATTGTAAGATATAACTTTTCACATACACATCAAACCATAACAACCATGTGGCGAATAAGTGGAATTCTAGAGAGAGAAAGTTAGAGGTTTAGGGAATTTAGTGAGAGAAAGTGAAAGATATTATTATGAGCTCCAACTCTCTACCTTTGAAGGTAGAGAGTATATATAGTCTTACATAAATCGCCACACATCGGGCTGTGGATCAGGCATACAGTGGGTAAAGACCCGTCCGTCCTCCACGGTGTTACTTAACTAAATACTACTTAACATAAAAGAACTACGACTACGAGCTTTCTAACGATTACATATACTTGAGGTGACCGACTCTTTAATACCTGGAATTTCTAATTCCTAACAATCTCCCCCTAAGGGAGGTCACCTCAATCATGTACCAAAATTACATTGAATACAACTAGATATTACATAAAAAATTGTTCTTGCATTCTTGATGTAGTCCTTTGCTTCTAAGCTCGTAGTCATTGATTCTTCACATTGCATGTTTGGATGCTCCAAGTGGAGGTCTTTTACTGATCCACGTGATAATAATTTTGAGCCATCTTTTGAGATCATCAGCTATCAAAAATCTCTAAGACATCCTTTGTGGTGTTGTGACTTTAGGACCGACATGCTCACATTCTGGATCATGATATCTTCTCATCAGAGTAGCGGAAGCATTTGTTGAATCATGATATTGGCAGCAGCGTAGCAGAAGCATGGAGTGAAAATATCAGAGTCATTGATGCACTTATCATGATTTCTTTTGAGATGAATGTGTAGTGTGAGCATGCGGCTATGGATTGACCGCTTCATTCTGATCAGCTGCAAACGTCGGGTGTACCTGCATACAACAGTTAGCAATAAATCGCGCGAAAGTGTCTTTGATCACTTTCGTTGAATTGAGGTACACGGCCCACGGTTCCCCGTTGATCAGTACGAGTACTGCCTGTGAACAGGTAGGATTCCTAAGAATCTCCTTGACAGGGTTTCGCAGCTGTTCTAGCTGTTCTCAAACCGGAACATCTCAAAGAAGACAACACGGAGTGAGTGAACCAGCGAATTTTAAGTCCACTGATTGATGAAAAGAGGTTTGAAAAACAATCGTGTATTGCTCAATAGAAATTGTTTTTGCAATACAACGAAGGTTTTGTTGAAAATCAATTATCAATCATAAAAACACCTTTTGGTTTGAAACATTAGTACACGGTCGATGTGCAAAAGAAAAGAGTTTTTAAGCACAATGACCGGTTTTTCAAAGGTATCCGTCAATCCATAACCTGAACCAGGATTGATTCAAGAGATTGAATCGCCCCATTGTTTCTGTTCAGTTGTCACATGGTTAATCTATAAGATAGATCTCACATGCCACCTACCAGGAGCTTGTTTGATGTAGGCTCCAGAAGGCTTTCCATCTTCATTGTGAATATGTATACACATCACTCAGATGTTCTGGCAATACCACAAGGATAATGCGTAGGACTCAAGATATAATCTCTCTTTCCACATTGTGTGAGACAGAGAGTCTTCATTGAAAGTGTCCTAATGAGATTTATTGATGATCTCGTGGCTCTAGACTCAATTTGTGCATATTTGGATCCTGTGCCGGAGACTAGGGAGAGGGTCTCCTTCTTCAATATCAACCATCTCTAAGAGAAAGTCGATAGACAATGTCGGTTCCCAGTGAGAATGAAACAAGTCCTTTTAAGAGGAACTTGAGTGGTTTGGAAAGTTGAAGTGCAGTGCGTCACTGGGTCCATGACGTCTTGTCTTCAATACCGATGTTACCATCAGTAGCATATGAATTGAACCCGGTTTCTGCCCTAAGGTTGAATAAATGGAGGGCTATTTGTTTTCACCCTTACCTCATTCAATTCTTTTTAATTCTTCAACCCCTTCAGTGCTTACCAAGACTTCATAGCTAGAACCTTGTTGGGTTTATTCCAGTACTAGCTCAGTCTTAGTCTGCACTCTTCCCATATCTCATTTTTCTCCTTTTATCATCATACCTAAGGACTTCTACACTAACTAGTGGATTGTCCCTGGGTTGATCCCTCCGGTTCTGGCGGATCATGGGAACACATACCTAACCTTATCATCCTTATATCACCGTACATAAAGTAAAGTTGGTCGGTCTATTTGGTATAGTTCATCTGCCATTGGAACCAATTGAAAACCATTTGAAAGATCAATTCAGATACTTGTGATATATTATCAAAGCATTTTGTACCTGAATTGTTTTTGATATTTTTAG
>BPTQ01000007.1:172956698-172981159 GCA_019973895.1 Chrysanthemum seticuspe
TGGGTGACATACGGACTAGGTGTCGGGCTACACACCGCTAAATACATTCTGATATATATGAGAGATGGAAGGTTCCATCTCTCAACCTCGAGTATTATTATAGAAAGTGAAAGAGAGTGATTCAAGGGTAGAGAGTATATATAGTCTTACATAAATCGCCACACATCGGGCTGTGGATCAGGCATACAGTGGGTAAAGACCCGTCCGTCCTCCACGGTGTTACTTAACTAAATACTACTTAACATAAAAGAACTACGACTACGAGCTTTCTAACGATTACATATACTTGAGGTGACCGACTCTTTAATACCTGGAATTTCTAATTCCTAACACCCATGGCCAAGCCCATTAGGGCGTTTAGTATTTTAGTATAAATACCCCTCAAATGTGTCATTTGAGGGGTGTGCTTGAGTGTGTTTGTATGTGTTTTTCCTTTGAAATAGAAACTCTTGTTTTCATCTTTATTTCTCTCAACATACACGACACACATATAACTTTCAAGTCACCATCTTTCTTCTTCATCTTTCTTCTACGCATAAGTGTTTGTTTCACGTGTTGTACTCGTTTGGTAAGCTTGGTAAAGTGATAAGGTTGATATATTTAAGGTCCTACAATTGGTATCAATCGCCTAACAATGGTTTAGGAGTGGTGTGTTACGTTTTTTGTTAAAACTTAGCATAAAGTTGCGTTTTTTCCTATAAACGTGGGCTTTTTGTCTTAAAGTTTTGATTTTTACGTGTTTTTAAGCATAAAGTTGTAGTTTTTCTTGATCATTAAGTGTTTTGGAAGAAGTTTGTGCAAAAGAAATCGTTTGGAAACGTGTTTTTGGGTGAAAATTCGTGTTTTTGCAAAAATTTGAGCAGTTTACGCGTAAGAAAATCAAGTACAAAAAGTCAAAACCCTATTTTTACGCATAAGAAAAGTCAAAACCCTAATCCTACGCGTAAGGTCTACGCGTAAGAAGTGAATCCTACGCTTAAGCTTTTGGTGAACCATCTTCGTACAACAACGGTTACTCAGTGCTTCCCTCACTTGGATAAGTGATCGATGCTGAACCGTCAAGTTTTATCACACAAGCTAGCCACTTGTGAATGGCTAACCGTAATAAACTTCAAACAGCTCAGACACCAATGCAATGAAGATCAAGAGGAGTGTAGTGTTTCCCCAGGTCGTTATGTCCCAACGAGCTGTACGATGAATAATCAAACGAATAGTGATCGAGAGAATTTGAACGGGAAAAGGTTTTGATTGATTATAACTAAAGAAAAAGTATATAAATTACAGGGGCTTAAATACAAATTAAAGAAAATTAAAAAGATAAAATATATTAAATAAACGCTATCACTATTTGCAAAATGATGTTTTTGATTTTTCTTTTATAAAATTTAACTTAAAAACTACGTGACGTACAAAAGAAAATGTGAAATTAAAACAGTATTAATCCTAAAAATATAAAAATGACATTTTTACAAACCTAATGATAAGAGAAAATTTTTAGAAAAAGAAAATTATTTTTAAAACTATTTATTTAATTATTATTGATTAAAAACTATTTTTACTTATTTAATAATACCCTAAAATATAAGAAAATATGAAATAAAGCTAGAAAAATGAAATTATGACTTAGAAAAATCTAAAATAACTAAAGAGAATTTTCAAAACTAATTTTGTATTTTTCTGATTATTTTTCTATTTTCTATGATTTAAAAGCTGTTTGAAACTACTTAAATTACTAAAAATTATAAATTAAACTATGAAAAATCTGGAAAAATATTTTTTTTGACTTTTTGTATTTATCTTAACCTAGGAAAAATGAAAACTTATTTTTTTGAAGTTTTTCTGATTTAATTGTATTAAAAGCTAATTAAAAAGTACTAAAAACTGATTTAAATGAAGAAAAATAGCAAACTGAACTAGAAAAATCTGAAAAATTCAAGAAAAGTCTAAAATAATATTCTGAATCTAAGAAAAATATAAAAACAGTAGCTTATGTGAAGGATATGGGAGCTGAAGTGACAAGTGCTTATAAATAAGCACTCTAAATAAGCTAGAGACCACAAATAAGCACCAAATGAAAGCAGAAGCTATAATAAGCTAAAACTACTCAAAAGAAACCAAATACAACTATCCTAAACCTCTTAAGTACTGACTACACAGATTTGATGAAACACTTAAGTGCCAAACAGATTTTGGCTACTACTTTGTAGCTAAAGAATAAGCTACCCAATAAGCTGGAAATCAAAACCAAATATTGGAACCTAAAGTATACCTGGCTAGCTATTTAAAAACCAAGAGTGAGCCTGAGAGAAGCTCAAATGAGCTTTTGAAAAGCTCTGCACAAACCCTGTGCACACTCAGTATACACTGAGTGTGTGCACAGGGCACTTTAAGCCCATCTGATAAGCTGATTTTAGTAACTTGACCAGCTGAACTAGAAAAACCCATAATTTCACTTGAATTGAACCAGAAATGAATCCATTAAAAATCACCCAAGTTGGGTGAAAACTGACTTTTTCAATTTTTGACTTTTGAAGCAGTTTTGATACTTTGACTTAAATGAGATTTGAGCTTAAACCATGAGCTGATTATGATGTTTTAAGCTAAAGTAACTCTGTAATAAGCTAGTATATCAAATTCTAAACCTAAATTGAGCATTTGATCTTCCAAACCTCTAACAGATATGAAATGAGAACAGTTTTTAGAAGGATTTGACTTTTATGATTCTAAGATGCACTTGAATGACCAAAGTGACTCAAGTGGAACTAATGGAAACTGAATAGACAGATTTTAAACATAAGCCAAAGCTCAAACCTCATTATCCTAACTGATCCAAACACTACTTTTAAAACTGTTTTGCTACTATTTCTACTTAACTGATTATCTAGCTTTTACTAACACTGAAACTGAATCACTCTAACCTAATAGCAGTTAAATGAGCATATCTAAACTAAAGCTAACAGTAAATCAAGACAGATATAGATTATGCAAAAATACACTATTAATGAAAACAAGTAAAATACTCACAAGTAGTCCAACTTATTAGCCACTCATACCAGAACCATAACTATACTTAACTGAAGCTATTCCAACCCAAATCAATCTCTGCAACACCCAATTTCCATTTCCATCACTGCTTAACCAAAAATGCTTCACTGTTTGACTTTCGTTGACCAGATATCAAACTTGCTTGAAACTGAATTATGAGCTTACCAAAAGCTATAAATAGCTCAACTAAGCTTATTTGAACTTGAAAATAAGCTACTAAAAGCTTGGATACAAGAGTTTGAAACTGAATTTCATGACAGTGGATATAAAAACATTAACTTAGATAAAACTTTGAAAGTGATGTTTGAAATGAGATTATAATGATAAAACAACTTAATTTGAGTACATAAGAACAAAGGATTACAACTTTTAAACTTAAACTAAAGCATTGATATTACAAACGACATATATGAAATTTAAAACTAAAATCTACTACTTCTTCTTGCTTCTCTTTCTTCCTTTTATACACCAAAAGGCTTCCACTTGACTTCTGAGCTATTCCCACATGCATTTGGGACCATTGGATGGCTTGATTTATTATTGGCCATTTGATCACTTTTTGGCGCCAAAATGGTTTTAGCCAGTGGGGTTTGATTGAGTGTTAGGTTGAAGAAGTAATTAATGTCCCTTGTTTGGTTATTGAGGTGGAGTGATAAGGGGGGTGAAAAGTGAGTTGGAGGTGAGGTTGGACTGGTGTTGCAGAGAGCAGGTGAGGGAGATGAAGAAAAGGAGGGAAAAGGGGTGTATTTGTTTGACCGGTTTGACTTGGGCTTATATTATGGCAGGGGGTCAAAAAGGGAGGGTTCAATGGTTATTGGCAGGGGTCACATGTCACAAAGGGTTCAAGGTCCAAGGGTGTTAATACAAGGACCATTTTGTAATTTTTGAAAGTACAAGGACCAATTCTGCCAATTTATCAAAGTTGTTTCAAGGGACCAAAAATGACAAGCTTCAATAGTACAAGGACCAAAATGGACATTTTCAAACTTCCAAGGACTATTTTTGCCAATTTTGAAACTCAAAGGACTAAACTTGTAATTTCTCAAAACTTTTGACATTTTTCACCAAAGGACTAATTTTGACAACTTATGATTTTAAAAGGACCTTTGGTGACTTTTCTTTTGAAATAAGTGCTCAGGGACTATTTCTGACAACTTTTGAAACTTGGGGGACTGAAACTGCCAATTATGCAAACTTAGCTCATTTTTCATCTGATTTTAAACATTTTGCATCTGAAACATATAAAATGCAATTTTGAGATATTTTCAGTATTTTGATGCATTTCTGAGCATTTTTAAACGTTTTACAGTTCAGATTTAACCAAAAATGATGAGTATTTACACACTCATCAATCCCCCACACTAAACTATTGCTAGTCCCTAGCAATCTTTTGAGAAAAACTTAATGGATTTGAATCTCTTTACCAAAAGCCATTACTTCTGGAGTAGCAAAATGTTTCAGTTCAAGTAAGAACCTTGGTACATCGATAACCAAATGATTTTGAGCAAATCACCAGCTTTCAACGGATTTGATTTGTCTTTACCAGAAGCCGTTTACTTTTGGACTAGCCAACTCTTAGATAAATTATCAATATTATCTTTGGTGAGCTGATTACCAATTATGGTTTTTCCACTGCCTTTACCACAAGCCATAAACTTGCGGGCTAGCCAACTCTTCACTTTTAAGGATATGGTGAGCTGAATACCATACAATTTTGGGCAAATTGCAAGCCGTCAACGGATTTGAGATATCTTTACCAAGAGCCGTTTGCTCCTGGATTAGCCAATCCTTTTGTTTATTAGACATGGCGGACTGATAACCATATGTTGAGTAAGTGCAAAACACTTACTCCAAAAAAAATTTTGGCCAAAAATGGGGGAATTAGGCGGTATAATTACATGATAAAATTCGTGAGAATTCCCCCCCACACTAGAAATGAATATTGCCCTCAATATTCAAAGTACCGGCGGTTATGCCGAAACATAGAACGTAAAAGGGAAATACTACGGCCATTATTTGAAAGATTTTTTTTTTTTTTGAAACTTATATACAACAGCGGGGGGCAACTCCCCCACACTAGGGTGGCACACACGGGTGAAAACCCATGTTTAACTACTGTTTTTGATTACCGAGTCGCTAGCTTGACTCGACCCCGAATTAATTGGTTCATGGGGAAGCAAAGTGGAAGAAACAATCTCCATCGGACTTTCATTCAAGATGTTTGGACAAACATTTGAAGCACGTGAAAGATCCACACCGATGAGATATACATAGAACCGGCTCAAAAATGATAAATGAAAATGCCGGGGTCAAAGATAGTGTCTTCATTCCCGAAGGAGTGAAGATGAAGAGAAATCACAAGATATTTGAGGAAAGGAAGAAAGATTTTGATAACAATCAAGATCCATTCTTCATCCTCAAATGTAGACATATCGGGAGGAAGGGTGAGGGTAGTATCATCAATAAGCAAACTCGTATGATAGAGTACACCTTCCTCCGAGCCAATATCATCCTCAAGATCAAAATAGAAATGATCATGTTCCGGAGGAGATATGTCATGAGAGAGTTCACCGGAGAACTCTTCATGAAGAGAATCATTCACATGAAGTGAAATTGTGAACTCTTGTTCCATTGTGGGCTCATCACTATCCTCGGTCTGAGTATCAAAGAGTGGATTCTCAGAAATTAAAGTGAATTCAGAGTCGAATTCAAATAGAGGATTAGTGAGAGTTGTTTTGAATGCTTCAGGAACAAAGTGATTAATATTCTCTATTGGACTGTTGGGATAAGAAGAGAGTGAACGATCATTATAAGGGAGACTTTCAATCTCTCCCAGATCGGCTTCGAAATCAAGGAGACCATCATCACTTCCCGATGAAAGTGGATTGATGTGAGTGAGTTCATCGGTGAACTCCTCAAGAAAATGATCAGCATCAGATTGTGGAAGAGATGCCTCAACATACTCGATGTCTCCATATGATGCACAATCTTCGCTACAATTGGAGAAAGTTTCAAAATGATCTTTAGAACACTCAAGAGGGGAAGGGATATCACACATATGATCAGAATTTCCCTGTGACTCTCTCGGGATTGGGACAAGGTTCTCAACACTAGACTTTATGAATTCGTCCGATTCCTTTTCAGGAACAGTGTCAAGATGCTCGTCCCCCATGTTCAGAGAGTGAGTGGGAGCTTCGGGTGTGATAGCAGTTGTTTGAGATGGAATCTCAACTGCTGGGATATCAACTGACTGAGGGAGTTGAGAAATAATATTCTTAAAAGGAATACTCTCCTCGTCATCATCATACATAGCTGCCTTAAGAAATTGGGAACGCCTTAGAGCTGCTTGCTCTAGGACTAATAATTCTTCCCTAGATTTGCGGGCCTCTCGTTCTTTGGCTTAGCAATTCTCCCATGGTCTTTTCACCACTCACTTGATTCTTAAAGTTACTAATCATATCATCAAGTGTTTTCATTGCGGTTTCAAAATTTTGGGAAATTTCTTGAGACAACGGCTCAAGTGGAGTTTGAACCGTATGGTGCTGTGGAGGTTGGAAATTGTCAAACCTGTGAGAGTCATGATTGTTACAAGGAAATGGATTCCATATTTGACAATCAGAGCTGAAGTGGGGACCTCCACAGTACTCACAACAGTAAAACTGTTGAGTCTGGACTGGTGAATTATATGGATATTGGTCATAACCAAAGTTCTGAGCATCACCGGAAAACTGTTCATAGACAAACGTGTTTCCGGATTGACACTCAAATCCTTGGTGAGGACCTCCACAAAATTCACAGCAGTTATGTTGATTATATGAAGATAAGTCGGGCTGTGGTGGGTAGTTGGAAAAATTTAAGGGGTCGTTAAATGAGTTCGGATTAGGATCATAATCAAATGAATTCCTCGAACCACAAAACAAACAACTCCCGTTACGAATATCATTACCACACTGTACACACGTACACCAGCGACATGGTGAACCAAAAAGAGGCTCACCACAACCGACACAAGGAATAAACGATTTCATTTGAGAGTTATGAGAAGGAATTGGTTCATTCAAAGAATCTTCAAAACCAACATGGTGATCCGAATGACTATCAAGTCTCGAAGAACATTTTGAAAAATCCGGAGGTGGGATAAGTGGTGTGCTTTGAGAGCTAGCAATTTCCACCACTTCCGTTATGGTCTCCGGTTCTGGTTCTTGAGAAACGTGAAGATTAGGCAAGTCATTCTTGCTAGTCACCGGTCTAAATTCTGCATGATTGCTTTTAACCGTAAATTGTGAAAGTTTAGGATCAATTTTAGACGGCTTAGGAGCAATTGAGGGGTTAGATCTTTGGATAACCGTAGGTTGGACGTATGTAGCACTTCCATTATCAGAGGGAAGTACCTGGTCCTTTGTCACCCCGGTTTTTCGTTCCATTTCCCTACGCAGAATTAATGGATCATCACGAACAACACGAATTCTTGACATTTGTGATAAAGTATGAAGTTTTTCAAATTCGTTCCAGAATTCGTCGTAGTCGAGAGATTCCATGAGAATAGAAGAAGTTAGAATCAAATGGATAGAGGGTAAAAGGATAAAGAATCAAAAATGGTAAGAGGGTAAAGAGGAATATTTTTGGTATTTTTGAAAAACATGATGTAAAAACAAAGAATGAAAATCTTTTTGATTTATATATATGTAGAAACAAAAGAAAAATATTTTTGTGTTTTATATGTTTTAAGATGTTTTTGGATTTTTGGATTTTTTATAAGAAAATATATATAGATATAGATGGATGGTATGAACAAAGAGTGAATATTCAAATCACTAATCTGCTAAACGGAAGATAATTAGCACAGCTCCTCGGCAGCGGCGCCAAAAATTTGATCGATGCTGAACCGTCAAGTTTTATCACACAAGCTAGCCACTTGTGAATGGCTAACCGTAATAAACTTCAAACAGCTCAGACACCAATGCAATGAAGATCAAGAGGAGTGTAGTGTTTCCCCAGGTCGTTATGTCCCAACGAGCTGTGCGATGAATAATCAAACGAATAGTGATCGAGAGAATTTGAACGGGAAAAGGTTTTGATTGATTATAACTAAAGAAAAAGTATATAAATTACAGGGGCTTAAATACAAATTAAAGAAAATTAAAAAGATAAAATATATTAAATAAACGCTATCACTATTTGCAAAATGATGTTTTTGATTTTTCTTTTATAAAATTTAACTTAAAAACTACGTGACGTACAAAAGAAAATGTGAAATTAAAACAGTATTAATCCTAAAAATATAAAAATGACATTTTTACAAACCTAATGATAAGAGAAAATTTTTAGAAAAAGAAAATTATTTTTAAAACTATTTATTTAATTATTATTGATTAAAAACTATTTTTACTTATTTAATAATACCCTAAAATATAAGAAAATATGAAATAAAGCTAGAAAAATGAAATTATGACTTAGAAAAATCTAAAATAACTAAAGAGAATTTTCAAAACTAATTTTGTATTTTTCTGATTATTTTTCTATTTTCTATGATTTAAAAGCTGTTTGAAACTACTTAAATTACTAAAAATTATAAATTAAACTATGAAAAATCTGGAAAAATATTTTTTTTGACTTTTTGTATTTATCTTAACCTAGGAAAAATGAAAACTTATTTTTTTGAAGTTTTTCTGATTTAATTGTATTAAAAGCTAATTAAAAAGTACTAAAAACTGATTTAAATGAAGAAAAATAGCAAACTGAACTAGAAAAATATGAAAAATTCAAGAAAAGTCTAAAATAATATTCTGAATCTAAGAAAAATATAAAAACAGTAGCTTATGTGAAGGATATGGGAGCTGAAGTGACAAGTGCTTATAAATAAGCACTCTAAATAAGCTAGAGACCACAAATAAGCACCAAATGAAAGCAGAAGCTATAATAAGCTAAAACTACTCAAAAGAAACCAAATACAACTATCCTAAACCTCTTAAGTACTGACTACACAGATTTGATGATTTAAACACTTAAGTGCCAAACAGATTTTGGCTACTACTTTGTAGCTAAAGAATAAGCTACCCAATAAGCTGGAAATCAAAACCAAATATTGGAACCTAAAGTATACCTGGATAGCTATTTATAAACCAAGAGTGAGCCTGAGAGAAGCTCAAATGAGCTTTTGAAAAGCTCTGCACAAACCCTGTGCACACTCAGTATACACTGAGTGTGTGCACAGGGCACTTTAAGCCCATCTGACAAGCTGATTTGAAGCTTGTAAAAAATTGCAAAAATTCAACAAAAATCATATTTAGTAACTTGACCAGCTGAACTAGAAAAAACCATAATTTCACTTGAATTGAACCAGAAATGAATCCATTAAAAATCACCCAAGTTGGGTGAAAACTGACTTTTTCAATTTTTGACTTTTGAAGCAGTTTTGATACTTTGACTTAAATGAGATTTGAGCTTAAACCATGAGCTGATTATGATGTTTTAAGCTAAAGTAACACTGTAATAAGCTAGTATATCAAATTCTAAACCTAAATTGAGCATTTGATCTTCCAAACCTCTTACAGATATGAAATGAGAACAATTTTTAGAAGGATTTGACTTTTATGATTCTAAGATGCACTTGAATGACCAAAGTGACTCAAGTGGAACTAATGGAAACTGAATAGACAGATTTTAAACATAAGCCAAAGCTCAAACCTCATTATCCTAACTGATCCAAACACTAATTTTAAAACTGTTTTGCTACTATTTCTACTTAACTGATTATCTAGCTTTTACTAACACTGAAACTGAATCACTCTAACCTAATAGCAGTTAAATGAGCATATCTAAACTAAAGCTAACAGTAAATCAAGACAGATATAGATTATGCAAAAATACACTATTAATGAAAACAAGTAAAATACTCACAAGTAGTCCAACTTATTAGCCACTCATACCAGAACCATT
This sequence comes from Chrysanthemum seticuspe, assembly GCA_019973895.1. Classification (NCBI taxonomy): domain Eukaryota; kingdom Viridiplantae; phylum Streptophyta; class Magnoliopsida; order Asterales; family Asteraceae; genus Chrysanthemum; species Chrysanthemum seticuspe. The sequence goes on from BPTQ01000007.1 coordinate 172,966,683, forward strand.
ACTATACTTAACTGAAGCTATTCCAACCCAAATCAATCTCTGCAACACCCAATTTCCATTTCCATCACTGCTTAACCAAAAATGCTTCATAGTTTGACTTTCGTTGACCAGATATCAAACTTGCTTGAAACTGAATTATGAGCTTACCAAAAGCTATAAATAGCTCAACTAAGCTTATTTGAACTTGAAAATAAGCTACTAAAAGCTTGGATACAAGAGTTTGAAACTGAATTTCATGACAGTGAATATAAAAACATTAACTTAGATAAAACTTTGAAAGTGATGTTTAAAATGAGATTATAATGATAAAACAACTTAATTTGAGTACATAAGAACAAAGGATTACAACTTTTAAACTTAAACTAAAGCATTGATATTACAAACGACATATATGAAATTTAAAACTAAAATCTACTACTTCTTCTTGCTTCTCTTTCTTCCTTTTATACACCAAAAGGCTTCCACTTGACTTCTGAGCTATTCCCACATGCATTTGGGACCATTGGATGGCTTGATTTATTATTGGCCATTTGATCACTTTTTGGCGCCAAAATGGTTTTAGCCAGTGGGGTTTGATTGAGTGTTAGGTTGAAGAAGTAATTAATGTCTCTTGTTTGGTTATTGAGGTGGAGTGATAAGGGGGGTGAAAAGTGAGCTGGAGGTGAGGTTGGACTGGTATTGCAGAGAGCAGGTGAGGGAGATGAAGAAAAGGAGGGAAAAGGGGTGTATTTGTTTGACCGGTTTGACTTGGGCTTATATTATGGTAGGGGGTCAAAAAGGGAGGGTTCAATGGTTATTGGCAGGGGTCACAGGTCACAAAGGGTTCAAGGTCCAAGGGTGTTAATACAAGGACCATTTTGTAATTTCTGAAAGTACAAGGACCAATTCTGCCAATTTATCAAAGTTGTTTCAAGGGACCAAAAATGACAAGCTTCAATAGTACAAGGACCAAAATGGACATTTTCAAACTTCCAAGGACTATTTTTGCCAATTTTGAAACTCAAAGGACTAAACTTGTAATTTCTCAAAACTTTTGACATTTTTCACCAAAGGACTAATTTTGACAACTTATGATTTTAAAAGGACCTTTGGTGACTTTTCTTTTGAAATAAGTGCTCAGGGACTATTTCTGACAACTTTTGAAACTTGGGGGACTGAAACTGCCAATTATGCAAACTTAGCTCATTTTTCATCTGATTTTAGACATTTTGCATCTGAAACATATAAAATGCAATTTTGAGATATTTTCAGTATTTTGATGCATTTCTGAGCATTTTTAAACGTTTTGCAGTTCAGATTTAACCAAAAATGATGAGTATTTACACACTCATCAATAAGTTTGTGGAACACTTCGACTTTGGATATCTTTTACACTGGTATAAGTGTAAAGGATTTTTTGGTAAAACCCTAAGTTTACGCATAAGCATAAAAGCTTACGAGTAACACTCTACACCTAAGTTAACACTTACGCGTAAGGTTTCTTACTTCTAAGCATTTAAGTTTACGCATAAGCTTACGCTTAAGCCTAAAGGTTACGCGTAAGATCGAGTTTACGCATACGAAATCCTACGCATAAGCAGTTGTTGTTCCCCGTTCACTATCGTTTAAAACAGTTTAAGTATATAAAACAAGTTAATAGTGAACTATGACTGAAATTAACATAAGAAAACACACTAAGTAATTTTCAACATCATATTCTTATTAGAAATAAATCAACAAAGAATACGTTACCCAAGTACTTGCGGAATAGTACTTGGGATTGAAATAACAAAGTTGAGTGACTCCTCTCTAAGCTCAGGCTAAGTCTGAGCACAACTCTTAGAGCTCACTGAGCTATCTCAGGAACTAAGTTGTATTTGGAGGAGTGAAAAGATGGCTTGCGTGTATGTGTGTTTTTACAATTCACAAGCTTAACCTTTTCACTCCATCTCTTATGCTATTTATACATGTATGATATTTGACTCTTTCCTAAGTGACAAACTGACATCATACAGAAGACAAAATACTGATGTATTTTGTCTCTGTTTACAAAGACTATTCTAGGTAAGAGACAAGACTACTTTCCTAAGTTCAGTGATGACACTGAGCCTGATCTTTTGCCATTCAGGAAAAGTTGACTTTGGTTGATAAGGACTTCGTCTTATCTGATTCAACCTTTTCCCGCCTTGTCCCGCTCTTTCTTCAGTCTTTACATCCTTCAGTCTTCTACTTCAGTTTGTCTTCAGTGTAAGCAGTTGGAGAGGAGTCTTAGGGATTCAGTGAGTTATTGTCATCACTCACTGAATCCATCATCTTTTTCTTGACTCAGTCTTCACCCTTTAAGTTCCGCCTTACTGAGTGGAGAGACTTCTTCTTCGCCTCGTACTGAGTATCCCGAAGATGACTCACTGACAGGCTATGCACTCAGTGACCTGATTAGTGTTTAACGGACTAAACACTTGGGCTATTTTCTATTCAAATCCTAGATTAAGGGGTTTGGGTATTTATTGAACCCAACAGTCTCCCCCTATTTGGATATACAAATAGCCTAAGTGATTGATTAGTGTAAGTGAGCAAATGACTTCTTCTTACACTGAATGTACTAATGAATACAATAAGGAACACTGAATATTTTAACAAAACATACATCGTTTATTGATCAAATTACGAAAGGTTCCTATCACTAGTACAAAAGATAAATCAAAATGATGTCAGTTGAGATGGATCCCCAGTGCTTCAAGCTTAGGCTTCTTTTTTAGGAGTGTTTCTTTGTCAGGGTGATCTCTTATCTTGGCATTTAGGTCTTGGCAGAACCTGATGTTTGCTGGGGTTTGGATTTGAGAGGCCACTGGTATGTAGCTTAGCATTGCAGCCACACCAGACTGATCAATATCACTCCATCTTTGAAAAGCAGGGTTTCCATAGACATCAATGTGGAACAGCCCTCTTTCAGGCTTCTCAATCACTAGACAGTTCACAAATTTCACGCCTTCAGGCAGCTCCCTGTTGCATTCTAATCCAGGCACTTTGATTTCAGGTTGGAACTCAACTCTCTTCCTTTTGCCAGTGGATGATTGTGGTTGAGATCCTTGAGGTGCAGTTAAGGCGGGCTGAATTCCCAGTTGGGCTGGACAATCCCTCATTCTTTCATATCTTTTACTGAGCATTTTCATTAGGTCCTTAACCACCGCATTTTTCTTCTTTTCAATAATTGGACCAAGTTCATCGAGTTCAGTGATCCCAAAGTCAGTGAATTTGAGAGGATCATGAACTTCGAAGTGCCTTTTATCATCCCCTCTGTAGACGTTCATGGCCAGAGGTTTGGTATTAGGGATGATTCTGACATCTGTGATCTTTTCAGGAAGCCTTCGGCTTGTCATTGTCCAGTTGTAATGCTCAATTCTGCTTTGCCTGAGAGCTTCAGTTTTCTTCTTCTTTTCTTCCAACTGTTTTCTCATAGCAGTCATCTGAGCAGCCTGAGCTTCCTTGAACTTTTGTCCTGCCTGACCCTTTTGGAGCTTGCTTGGATCTAATCCCATGTTTTCAGCTTCTTCGGCGACAACCTTTGCCAGTGCTTCTCTGTTCTTTTTCTCTTCTTCAGCTAGTTTCAATCTTCTTTCTTCTTTAGCAAGATGTTTACTCAGTTGTTGTGGTGTGAGCAGGTACTCAGTGTCGCCGATTTTATAGGGAATCTTCTCAGGCTCAGAAGTTACCATTTTGCCTTTCCCTTTGTCCTGGCCTGAGGAAGATGAAGTTGCTACCAGGGGTGGTGGTGGTGTTGTTATTGGAGTGATTACTGTCAGTGTTGTTGTTGTTGATGTTGTTGGTGGGATTGATGAGATAGGTGTTGCTGAGACTGGTGGGGATGATGAGATTTGAGCCACTGATGATGATAGTGTTGGCTCCCCCTCAGTGTGAGAAGGAGGTTCTTCAGCAATATTCTCCCCCTCAACTGTTGCCGGAGCTTCAGTGAGGGCAAGAGTTGGAGTTGGTGCTGAGGGGGACTGAGCAGCTTGACCCTTGAAGGCCTGATAAATTTCTGAGATCATAGCCTTGATGTCTGAAGTGTCAGATTGAATACCAGTGACTTTAGTTTCCAAATTAGCTTGAGAAACTTCCAGGGCTGTCATTCTTGGCCCAAGATTCCAGGCCAGAGATGAGGATGCCTGAGCCAAAGTAGCCACCTGCGTATTCAGAGAGTCCAATGTAGCTTGAAGTGACTGGACTGAGGATGGAAGACCCTGAACATTGGCAGACTTGAGCATATCGAGCAGTTCAGTGAGGGTTGAGGATTGTTTCAAGTACACCTCAGTAGCCTCCAGCACTTTAGAGTTGAGTGATGGGTCTTCTTTGACAAACTCCCTGATTTCATCTATCGTGGTTCCTACACCCTGAAGATGCCTGAGGAATTTAGCCATGTTTTCATCCAGTCGGTGAATGTTGTCATACATCAGATCCCTGTGCTCATGAACATTTTCATCAAAGCCATGTACCTCAGCCTTTAGATCAGCATAACTCGCAGCAGCCTCAATGTGTTGTTCCCACAATGTGTCAGTGACCCCAGAATATAACCTTCTTGAAGCTTTGGTGATCCACTGAACTAGCTGTCTTTCAGTGAGTGGGAGAACATTGTCAAATCTTTCAAATTCATCAGTGGAGGAAGAGGAGTCATCATTGTCAGGCTTGACTGGTGATTCAGTATGCTCCTGTGGATCAGGCTGAGGCTCTTGTTCAGCTTGAACCTCAGCGTCCATTTCTTCTCCAGCTGATAAGATTTCATCATCAGTCTCAGCAAGCTCATCTTCAGAAAATAATATCCCAGTGACATCAGCAACAGTTAACCAGGGGTTGATGATGGGTTCCATATCAGCGGGTGGTATGTTTCCCTCTGAGTCTTTGTCCCCCGTTGACCCCTCGGACACTGGTGGGTGTTTCCCAGTGCCTTCGCTGGAGTCAGGATTGGTTGTGGGTTCCGTATCGGCGGGTTGTTCCTTTCCCTCCGAGTCTTTGTCCCCCAGTGACCCCTGAGACACTGGTGGGCGTTTCCCAGTGCCTTTAGCAGAGTCAGTGATAGTTGTATCCCTATCAGCGGGTTGTTTGATTCCCTCTGAGTCTTTGGGATCGATCAGTGTGCCCTCAAACAAAGGCTTGGATTTGCTAATGTCATCACTGGGCGTTGTGGAAGGCGCTCCCCTACCAGCGGGTTGTATGTTTCCCTCTGGATCTTGGGGAGTAGTAGGTGTGACCAAGGGCACTGACTGTGATGTATCAGTGTCCTTCGTTGTCACTGGGGTGGTTTTTGCCTGGTCAGTGGGTGTCTGTTTGGTCTCGGGCTTTTTGTGCCTCTTAGGCTGTGCTCCTGAAGCCTCAGGGCCCTAAGACTTTGGTTTATTCTTAGTCCTAGTCTGAGACTTCCTCTTTTTTTAGGAGCAGGGTTTGGAGACACTGATCCACTTTGATTGTTTACAGGAATCATGTGGGCCGTCAATTCTATGGGAGTGACAAGGGATGGGTCCTTTTGAAAATTTGATGGGCTCAGGATGCCAGGTAAATTTCCAAATATTTCATCCTGAGTATAATTTGAACCCAGTAATGATTGCAAAGCACAGGAGACAAACCTAGGATACGAAACGTACTTCGTCCTAGTTTTGCTCTGTAGCTTCGTTACGAGATCACTGTAAATGATCTCCCCTATGTCGACAGTGACCCCATTCATCAAGCAGTATGCCATCATCAACTGAATAGAGTTAACTTGTTTAGTGGATGAGTGGTTCCCGCCGAGGACCTGAATCACAAAAATGAAGAGGATCCTCCAAGCCACGGGGAATGAGCTTTTAGTGACTGGGGTCTTGTCCAAAAAAGTTGGATCTAAAACGATTTGTTTTAACCCATCCTTCACTGTGGAGGGTTCAGGATGGGCGGCATAACCCTGTTGAAGTGCAAAACATTTTGTAATCCAGGGTGTATTGTTTCCCCCCATTTAGACTGAACCTGATGAGATACTCCCTGAGAGGTCTAAGGTTATTCTCATCAGTAGAAGGTGTCGGGTCAAAGGCTCTAGCTGTAGCCCAAAACTCCCTGAGGTAGTTTGGGTACACTACTGAGGGACATTTTACAAAGGCCGTTTTGAGTGGGCAGTTGAATAAAAATTTTATAATGTCTTTATAGGTTGGGACATTTTCAGGATATTCAAAATTTTCTATGACATTATTTGTTTTAAATTCAACATTAGTAAGATCCCCTACCCACTGAGAAGCAAACTGGAGAGATTGTGTTCTAGCCATTTCCATTAACAAAGATTTTAGGGTTTAAAAAATGTTTTGACTAGAACAATCAAAGTATTTAGATCTCTTCAAGTTTGTGATGAAAAACTTTTGTAAATGTTTACAAGGAGGGTTTTTCCAAAAGAGGTTTTGAAGATATTGAGAACACACAAATATTTCTGGATTTGAGAAAGAATTTTGACAGAGTTTAGTTGCAGAAAATAATTTGTGTGTGTTTGTTTGTGTTGGAAGAGGGTATTTATAGAGTGATAAGAGGGGTGTTTTGTGCACAAATGGGAATATTAAGAGTCGGTTTTTGAAAGACGTTTGAATTTCCACATTTAATGCTATCACTCCATGTCTCCATTACCCACAGTAAAATCCCATTTTTCAAGGGAACAGTTGCAGTGCACAGTAAAAGTGCACTTTCGCAGAGATAAAATATCAATTTGATATTTTTGTGAGAGGCATTAAATGCCAAGTGGGATGACAGTAAGACAAAGAGACATATATTCCTTTATTAAATTGGCATAGTTACCAACCTAGGACATTTAAGTAACTGATACTTGGATCATTTAGTTACTCATTCAATGCTCTTTGTCAAGTGTCAGGGACCCTGAATGAGTCTTACTTATTCAGTGAGAGGTTGGTTTTGGATGTTCAGGGAGAATGAACCATTTCAGAGAACTTACTGAGATTGGTTTTCAGATACTTGGCTTTCAATGTCAAGCATTCCTAATTCAGCTTCCAGTCTCCTGAAGGTAGGTTCATCCAAGGGTTTGGTGAAGATATCAGTCAGTTAATATTCAGTAGGTATGAAATGTAGTTCAATATCTCCTTTCATTATGTGATCCCTGATGAAGTGATATCTGATATCAATGTGTTTGGTTCTTTGGTGGAGGACAGGGTTGTTGGAGATTGCAATAGCACTAGTGTTATCACAGAAGATGGGCACCATTTTGTAATGGATGTCATAGTCACTGAGTTGACTTTTCATCCATAATACATTGGCACAGCATCCTGCTGCAGCTACATATTCAGCTTCAGCTGAGGACATAGCCACTGATTGTTGCTTCTTTGCACTCCAACAAACCAATTTTCCTCCAAGAAATTGACAGGACCCTGAGGTACTTTTTCTGTCCATGTTGCAGCCAGCATAATCATAATCAGAGTAACCCTTGAGATCAAACCCTGAGCATTTTGGATAATAGAGTCCAAGGTTTGGGATTCCTTTCAGGTACCTGATTATTCTTTTGGCTGCAGTGAGGTGTGATTCTTTGGGATTGGACTGATATCTTGCTATTAAACAGACTGAAAATTGTATGTCTGGTCTAGTAGCGGTTAGATACATCAGTGAGCCAACAATCCCTCTGAAATGGGTTTGATTGACTGATTTGCCAGTGAGATCAGGTCCAAGGTTGTTAGGTGGGACCATTGGTGTCTTCACTGAGGCACAGTCAGATATCTCATATTTCTTCAAGAGATTTCTGGTGTATTTCTCTTGACTGATGGATATTCCTTTATCAGTTTGCCTGATTTGTAGTCCAAGAAAGTATGTAAGTTCCCCCATCATGCTCATTTCAAACTTCTTTGTCATTAGTTTTTCAAACTGTTTGCAAAGTTTGTAGTTTGTTGAGCCAAAGATGATATCATCAACATACACTTGGACTAGTATCACATCTTGTTGGGTTCTATAGACAAACAGTGTGTTGTCTATCTTTCCTCTGACAAACTTGTTTTGTATCAGGAAGGCTGAGAGAGTTTCATACCATGCCCTGGGAGCTTGTTTAAGTCCATAAAGGGCTTTGTCAAGCTTGCAGACATAGTCAGGGAATTCACTACTCTCAAAGCCTGGAGGTTGCTGAACATACACATCTTCCTTGAGATCACCATTTAAGAATGCACTTTTAACATCCATTTGGTAGACCCTGAAGTTCATGTATGTTGCATATGCAAGGAAGATCCTGATGGCTTCCATTCTTGCAACAGGAGCAAATGTCTCATCATAGTCAATGCCTTCTTGTTGACTGTAACCTTTGGCTACAAGTCTGGCTTTGTTTTTAATGACAGTGCCGTTTTCATCAGTTTTGTTTCTGAAAACCCACTTCATTCCTATGACTACTACATCCTGAGGACATTTGATCAAGGTCATGACCTTGTTTTTATCAAACTGTTGCAGTTCTTCTTGCATAGCCTGAACCCAGCTTGGGTATTTTAGAGCCTCAGTGACACTTTTGGGTTCTATATCTGATAGGTAATCAGCATATAGACATTCATTGGCTGAAGCTGCAGTTAGACTAGCAGCCATACTTCTAGTGAGCGTGCCCTCAGTGGGTTCACCAATGATGTTTACAAGCTCAATGTCCTGAGATCTTGTCCACTTACTTTGTGGTCTTGGATCTGAGCTTAAAGATGTCACTGGGATTTCAGATGTGAGTTCAGGTGTAAGAGTCACAGAATTATTTAGAGCATCTGTAGAGATGTCTTGTTCAGGGTGAGATTCATGAGTTACAGGTTCCTGATCATTTGAATCAGTGTTTCCTAACCCAGCAGGGACTGACTGATTATCAATGAACTCACTGATGGTTGGTTGGGGTAGGTTGTGAGGTAAGACATAATATGAGATGTCAGCATCATCATGATATGAGGAATTGAATTCAGTGTTGTACTCATCTATCTTGATGAGTTATCAATTCCTATTTCCTCCACTGAGGTGTTGGTGAACCTGATGCTTTCAGCACTTTCATCAAAGGTGACATGAAAGGTTTCCTCAACTTATTGTATCCTTGTGTTAACAACCCTGAAGGCTTTGGAGATCAGTGAGTAGCCTAAGAAGTATCCATCATCAGCTTTTGCATCAAACTTGCCTAGATGATCCTTGTGGTTATGAATGAACACAGGACATCCAAACACATGAAAATAGCTGATGTCAGGAAGTCTACCTTTGAAGATCTCATATGGGGTTTTATTATGTCTTTTGACAATGATTGCCCTGTTTTGAGTGTAACAGGCCGTTTTGACTGCTTCAGTCCAGAAATGCTTTGAGAGGGCTGAGCCATTTAACATAGTTCTAGCAGCCTCAATGAGAGTTTTGTTTTTCCTTTCAGCAAACCCATTTTGTTCAGGGGTGTATGGAGATGAGAAATTTTGAGAAATTCCTTTTTCATCACAGAAACTCTCAAGCTCTTGATTTCTGAACTCAGTACCATTGTCAGTTCTGATTTGTTTAACTGTAATGTCATTCTGGTTTTCTATCTTCCTGATGAATGACATTATTGTATCAGCTGCCTGACTCTTTTTGGAAAGAAAGTATACCCAAGTGTATCTTGAGAACTCATCAACAATGACAAGTGTATACTTCTCATGCTGGATTGATCTGGGACTGACAGGTCCAAAGAGATCCATGTGCAGGAGGTGAAGGCAGCTTTTGATGGAGAAATTTTGTTTGGTTTTGAATGATGCTCAGTGGTGTTTACCCTTTTCACAGGCAGAGCATGGTTTGTATTTTGCAAAAACCAGTGATGGTAAGCCAAGGAACTTGTTTTGTTTTGCCAAGTTGTTGAGGTTTTTGAAGTTTAAGTGTGAGAGTCTCTTATGCCACAGCCAATTGATAGTTTCAGTGGCTTTGGCAAAGAGACACGTTCCATCTTGGGAGAGTGTTGACATGTCTAGCACATAAACATCATCTCTCCAAGGAGCTATCAACACAACTTCCTTGTTGGCATTGAAAATGGTACCTTGTTTATCATTGAATTGTACAATGTATTTAGCATCACATGGTTGACTGACACTGATGAGATTGTATTTGAGACCATTGACATAGGCAATTCTAGAGAAAACTATTCCATTGCAGTTTACTGAAGCATAACCTTCAGTGGGACATGATGAGTTATCACCAAATACTACCTTGGGCCCTGGTTCCTTTACATACTTGTGCAGATATTCCTTCACACCAGTCATGCTTCTTGAGCATCCACAGTCTAGATGCCAAATAGGCTCCCTGGCATGTCTCTGCACAAGTAGTAAACTGAATTAGTTTCTCTTAGTGACCCACTTACTAGTGGGCTTGGGTCTCAAGGTCTCTTTGAAATTTGCAATTGACTCATGGTCAGTGGTTGTGTGCATAGTGCTACCACAAGTTTTGCATTTAGAGGCTGAGGATGACTCAGTGACTCTGGGTTGTTTGGAATTTCTCCTTGCATGAATGACACTATCATGTTGGGATGTCTCATGAGCTGGATTACCGCATATATCACAGCATGTATTCATGAGATAATCATCCTGATGATGATCATTAAACCCACAGTGAGGGCACAGAAGAAAAGGTTTTGCTCTATTCTTTGGAGCAGCTTTGGAGGATGAAGCGTACTGATGACCAACTTTGGTATAGTTTGCTTGCCTGACATACTATGGATGGTCTGCAGTCCTGTGATCATCCTTTTTGCAGATCATGCAAAAAAGGATTCTATAGCAGTTGTCAGTGGTATGACTGGTGTAATGACACAGCTCACACTTTTGTTTATTTTTAGAGGTTGACTTAGACTTTGAGGAACTGGAGGAAGCTGACTTTGTCTCCTTGATTGGTTCAGGGACCTTTTCAATGGATTCCATTTTTTCAGTAAGCTTCCTCACAAGTTCAGTCAGTTGCTGAATTTGGTCAGCTTCAGTGGGGACAGAGGATGTTGAAGTCTCAGTAGGAGTAGACTCTTGTTGGATTAGTTTTTCTTGTCTTTGTAGGATGGTTCTACCAAGTCCAGACCTTTCCTTTGGTGAGTGAGGATTGAATTTTAGAGGAGTAAGCTCAGAGCTTGGATCAGCACCCTGAAGAGGTTTCAGGGGTGGAAGCGGTGTTTCAGATTCTGCTTCAGACTCAGAGATGTGTTCAGTACCATTGGTCATCTCAGGAAGTCCTAGCATGCTCTTAAGAGCTTGGCTCTCAGGCTCAAGAATCCTTCCAGAATCAAAGTTTGGAAGCTTACTCTCAGGATTAACCCGTTCAATCCAGTCACTGGAATTTGGAGTTGTCAACATGTTGGTAATCATACCACCAGACACAAATGGTTTTGAACTTTGGTCTTTGTTGCGAGAGTCAGGGAGATGATCTTCACCTATGACTCTCTTTTTGCTACTGGGGGCACCCACAGCATCAAAGACCCTGGGATTCTTAGCAGTCCAACTATCAAGAATATCTTGTTCCTTTTTAAGTTCATCTTGAAGAGCCTGATTTCTCTTAACTAGTTCAGTGTTTTGAATTTGCAAGGTGACAGCCTCAAGCTTGGCTTGTTTTAAAATAAGCAGTTCATCTCTACACTTGTTTAATTCAAAACTTAGCTTGTTGTATTTTGAAAAGAGATTTAATCTTTGCTCTTCTACGAACTTAAGGTCAACATTAAGATAATTCATATACGACTGCCAATCGGAGTCATCATCCATAGATAGTAAGATGTTTACCTTTTTCATAGTGATGTTGACCCATTCCCTGTTTCTGGCATGATTCTTTCCAACTGCTAGCTTGTCCTCTTCTGAGAGGGCCATCAGTGCACTGACATGTACCATTTCATCATCTGATGACACTGGCTCTTCATCCCAGTCGAAGGTCTCAGCAACAAGGCATTTGTTTTTACCCTGCACAGATTGAACACTTTTTGTTGTTTCTGAGGGACTGGCCTCGAGCAATGCAAGCTTAGCTTTGACTTTCTTATACTTAGCTTCAAAGTCAACAGTTTTGTTTTGATCAGATTTGTTTTGAAAATTTTGATGAGACTGATAGATTTTTGGTTGAAATTTGCTAAAGCCTGAGGACTGATTTGACCCTGATGGTTTATAAGAGGGTTCAGAAATTGTTTTTGAAAAACAGTCTTTTGCAAAATGACCTCTTTTGTGACACTTAAAGCATTCAGTGTCCTCATTTGCTTTGGCATTCGAAAAACCTTTGTTTCTTTTTATAAACCTTCGAGAGTTAGCAAGGAATGCCCTTTCCTGAAATTCAGTGTTCAGGTCATTTAGGTACTCCTCACTTGATCTCTCATCACGCTCATCATCAGAATTTTCCTGAAAATCTTGCACAACATTGTTAGAATAGAAAGCAGTTGATATTGGTGATGAGGTGGTGGTCAGGGACTTCTTGACTTCCTGAGACTTCTTTAAGTCAGGGTATCGTCTGTTGATGAGATTTTCCTCATAGACAAATTTCCCATAAATTTCAGGAAGCTCAAGATTTTGGATATGATTAGCATTCCTAAGTCCCTGAGAGAAATTCAACCACTTCTCAGGGAGACTGTTGACAAAACCAACATTGATTTCATGTTTGGACAACTTAACACCATCATTTGACAATTCATTTAAAAGAGTTTTGTACCTGGTGTAAGTTTGAGAGAGAGTTTCTGAGTCCTTAGCCCTGAAGGTGTTATACTCAAGTTTCAGGTCCATTATCCTGTTTTCCTTGGTATCAGATGGTCCTTCATGACTATGAACTAGTTCATCCCAGGTTTGCTTAGCTGTACTACAGCTTATAACAGACACCATAATATCGTCAGGAAGACAAGATATTACGATACTTTTGAGTCTTTAGTCCTGGTTGACCACTCTCCTTTCATCCTGGGTCCACTGAGCTTCAGGTTTGGGCAACCCTTCAACAGTCTTTGGGATAAATGGACCTTCATTTATACACTTGATATAATAAGGTTCCATCCCAATCAAATAGCAAAGCATTCACTTTTTCCATTTGTTGAATTTGCCAACTTCAAGTCTAGGGGCAACAGCTGAATAAGCTCCACCCTTTTTATCGACTAGTTGGGGTACATCAATTTCAGCCATTTAGGATCCTAATTTAAAAACTTTTAGAGAGGCCTAAAAACGAGTTTTATAATTAGCCTTGCTCAGATTGTTGTTCCCCGTTCACTATCGTTTAAAATAGCTTAAGTTTATAAAACAAGTTAAAAGTGAACTATGACTGAAATTAACATAAAGAAAACACACTAAGTAATTTTCAACATCATATTCTTATTAGAAATAAATCAACAAAGAATACGTTACCCAAGTACTTGCGGAATAGTACTTGGGATTGAAATGACAAAGTTGGGTGATTCCTCTCTAAGCTCAGGCTATGTCTGAGCACAACTCTTAGAGCTCACTGAGCTATCTCAGGAACTAAGTTGTATTTGGAGGAGTGAAAAGATGGCTTGCGTGTATGTGTTTTTACAATTCACAAGCTTAACCTTTTCACTCCATCTCTTATGCTATTTATACATGTATGATATTTGAATCTTTCCTAAGTGACAAACTGACATCATATAGAAGACAAAATACTGATGTAATTTGTCTCTGTTTACAAAGACTATTCTAGGTAAGAGACAAGACTACTTTCCTAAGTTCAGTGATGACACTGAGCCTTATGTTTTGCCATTCAGGGAAAGTTGACTTTGGTTGATAAGGACTTCATCTTATTTGATTCAACCTTTCCTGCCTTGTCCCGCTCTTTCTTCAGTCTTTACATCCTTCAGTCTTCTACTTCAGTTTGTCTTCAGTGTAAGAAGTTGGAGAGGAATCTTAGGGATTCAGTGAGTTATTATCATCACTCACTGAATCCATCATCTTCTTCTTGACTCAGTCTTCACCCTTTAAGTTCCGCCTTACTGAGTGGAGAGACTTCTTCTTTGCCTCTTACTGAGTATCCTGAAGACGACTCACTGAGAGACTATGCACTCAGTGACCTGTTTGTGTTAGCGGATTAAATACTTGGGCTATTTTCTATTCAAATCCTAGATTAAGGGGTTTGGGTATTTACTGAACCCAACAGTCTCCCCCTATTTGGATATACAAATAGCCTAAGTGGTTGATCAGTGTAAGTGAGCAAGAGGCTTCTTCTTACACTGAATGTACTAATGAATACAATAAGGAACACTGAGTAAATGAATAAAACATACATCGTTTATTGATCAGATTACATAGTTCCTATCACTAGTACAAAAGATAAAACAAAATGATGTCAATCCAGATGGATTCCCAGTGCTTCAAGCTTCACTTTCTTGGTGATGAGTGTTTCCCTGTCAGGATGGTCTCTGATCTTAGCATTCAGGTCTTGACAGAACCTGACGTTTGCTGGGGATTGGATCTGAGAGGCCATAGGAATATAGCTGATCATTGCAGCCACTCCAGCCTGATCAATGTCACTCCATCTTTGAAATGCAGGGTTCCCATAGACATCAATGTGGAATAGCCCTCTTTCAGGCTCTT
>BPTQ01000007.1:172991377-173166513 GCA_019973895.1 Chrysanthemum seticuspe
AAACTTATCTTTTATCGGGTTCATAAATTAGGCGATTGTGTTTGTCCAGTGACTCACGTATCAGAGAGTCACTCAGCAGAAGTCCTATGAGTCATTCTCCGTTTCTTCTTCAGAGAGGTGAGTCATTCCGCCTTGAATTTCCCACTTCTGACTCAGTTCTTCTTCTACTACCTAAGTCACTCACTACTGTTATTGAGTGACTTAGGGATTCTAAGGAGGGGTTGAAGAATGTGACTTCTGTTTGACTTCAACTTCTGACTTCCTACATTTCTGACTTCTTTCTCGCCCTGTTCCGCCCTTTCCAACTTAGTCTATTCTGCTTCAGGAATAGTTGGTAATACTGATGTATTTTGTCTCTGTTTACAAAGACTATTCTAGGTAAGAGACAAGACTACTTTCCTAAGTTCAGTGATGACACTGAGCCTTATGTTTTGCCATTCAGGGAAAGTTGACTTTGGTTGATAAGGACTTCGTCTTATCTGATTCAACCTTTCCCGCCTTGTCCCGCTCTTTCTTCAGTCTTTACATCCTTCAGTCTTCAACTTCAGTTTGTCTTCAGTGTAAGAAGTTGGGGAGGAATCTTAGGGATTCAGTGAGTTATTGTCATCACTCACTGAATCCATCATCTTCTTCTTGACTCAGTCTTCACCCTTTAAGTTCCGCCTTACTGAGTGGAGAGACTTCTTCTTTGCCTCTTACTGAGTATCCTGAAGACGACTCACTGAGAGACTATGCACTCAGTGACCTGTTTGTGTTAGCGGATTAAATACTTGGGCTATTTTCTATTCAAATCCTAGATTAAGGGGTTTGGGTATTTACTGAACCCAACACAGATACCACTTGTTGTTCCCCGTTCACTATCGTTTAAAACAGTTTAAGTATATAAAACAAGTTAATAGTGAACTATGACTGAAATTAACATAAGAAAACACACTAAGTAATTTTCAACATCATATTCTTATTAGAAATAAATCAACAAAGAATACGTTACCCAAGTACTTGCGGAATAGTACTTGGGATTAAAATAACAAAGTTGAGTGACTCCTCTCTAAACTCAGGCTAAGTCTGAGCACAACTCTTAGAGCTCACTGAGCTATCTCAGGAACTAAGTTGTATTTGGAGGAGTGAAAAGATGGCTTGCGTGTATGTGTGTTTTTACAATTCACAAGCTTAACCTTTTCACTCCATCTCTTATGCTATTTATACATGTATGATATTTGACTCTTTCCTAAGTGACAAACTGACATCATACAGAAGACAAAATACTGATGTATTTTGTCTCTGTTTACAAAGACTATTCTAGGTAAGAGACAAGACTACTTTCCTAAGTTCAGTGATGACACTGAGCCTGATCTTTTGCCATTCACGGAAAGTTAACTTTGGTTGATAAGGACTTCGTCTTATCTGATTCAACCTTTTCCCGCCTTGTCCCGCTCTTTCTTCAGTCTTTACATCCTTCAGTCTTCTACTTCAGTTTGTCTTCAGTGTAAGCAGTTGGAGAGGAGTCTTAGGGATTCAGTGAGTTATTGTCATCACTCACTGAATCCATCATCTTCTTCTTGACTCAGTCTTCACCCTTTAAGTTCTGCCTTACTGAGTGGAGAGACTTCTTCTTCACCTCGTACTGAGTATCCCGAAGATGACTCACTGAGAGGCTATGCACTCAGTGACCTGGTTAGTGTTTAACGGACTAAACACTTGGGCTATTTTCTATTCAAATCCTAGATTAAGGGGTTTGGGTATTTATTGAACCCAACAGCAGTCTATGCATAAGCATCCTACGCCTAAGGAATCCTACGCCTAACGAAGTCTACGCCTAAGCAAATCCTACGCCTAAGAACAAGTTTACGAGTAAGATCTTCAGCAAAACTTCAAACGGCCATAACTTTTGAACCGTAACTCCGTTTTCAGCGTTCTACCCATCAAAACGACCGTGAGAACGAGGAGATTGGCACGCCGAATGAAAGTTCATTCGGGTCAACCTTCAAGTCTTAAAAATGCTCCGAACAGAATTTATTGAGGTTTTTAAGTTTTTAGAGCAAATTTTCACTACAACAACCGAGCTTAATCTTCATCAAACACAACTCCTTTATCGTTGAATCGATCCTACATCAACTTTATTATCCAATACCTTCATCAATGGCTACTCAACAAGACATTCATGCAGCCGGTGCCGAAAACCGTCCTCCTATGCTGGAAAAAGGTGGATATCTTCAATGGACAAGTCGTATGCTTCGCTACATCAAGACCAAACCTAATGGAAAACTTATGATTTAATCCATTACGAATGGACCCTTCAAGCCTCGACAAGTCCAAGACCCTGGAAATCCTGGTGCAACACCTCCCGTCCCACCATCTTTTTGTGTTCAGTATGAATCATAATACACTGAAGAGGATAGCAAACAGGTTGAAGCAGATGACATGGCAATACACATTGTCCAACTGGGATTACCAAGAGAGATCTTTGCTGCAGTAGACAGTTGTGAAACTGCTTACGATATGTGGGAACGTGTTAGACGATTATGTTATGGAACCGAAATTGGTCAACAAGACATGGAGAACAAGCTGCTAACTGAATGGGAGAGGTTTACATCAACTCCAGGAGAATCCATTGAATCCTACTATGGAAGGTTTTGCACTTTGATGAATGAGCTGATAAGAAACAAGTTGACACCCAGAACTATCGTGTGTAACATTAAATATCTCAACAATCTTTCAGAAGAATGGGGACGATATGTCACTATTGTCAACCAAACAAAGGACTTACATCAGGTGAACTTTGATCAACTCTACGATTTTCTGAAACAAAACCAAGCTGAAGTCAATGAAGTTATGGAAGAAAAATTGGCAAAGAATCATGATCCCTTGGCACTAATTGCAAAGACTCCAACTCCTGTAAACTCACAACAACAAGCTTCATCATCTTCCACTAACAACAACTTGCAGCAATACATTCCACAACCACAAGTTTTTATCCCTCAATAACAGTTCTACCCACCAGAACAACAAGTCATTCAACAACAACAGTATCCACAATACCAGGAACAAGGAATCCCTGATCTTGAAGCTGAACAAGAAGAGGCTTTGTCAAATGCATTTGCTTATTTGACTAAAGTATTCAAAGGTCGCTATTCCACACCAACTAACAACAACCAAAGGATTTCATCAAACACTCGCAACAAGCAAATTGCACAGCCGGGTTTGAATATGGGTCATCAAGGACAAATGGTTGGAGTTATTGGAAATCAGCAGGGATATGCTACTGGATTTCACATGGGTAATCAGGTGGTTCCGAATCATGGTCATCAGTTGGGTCAGAATGTTAGAAATCAGATGGGTCAGAATGTTGGGAATAGAACAATGGGTAATCAGAATGGGAATGTTGTAGCTCCAGTCGTTGGGAATTATGGAAATGTGAATCAGGGTAATCAGGTTAAGTGCTACAACTGTCACGGAGTGGGTCACATTGCAAGGAATTGTCCCACTAAGCCAAATAAGAAGAATTCTGCGTATCTTCAGAAAGCAATGTTGTTGGCACAGAAGTCTGAAGCATGGATGCAGTTGAGTGCTCAGGAAGCTAAGTATGACACTGATTCTGACGCACCTCCTGTTTATGACGCCAATGCAGTATCTGAGGTACCAATCATTGATCCATGCTATAACAATGTCATATTTGATGTGTTTACGCATAAGGAACAGCATTCTGTGACGCCAGCACCCACTTATGATACATACATGGACAATCCGAGTAGTAGCAATATTATCTCTGAAACTCCAGATGTGGATCCTAATGGAGGCTGTGTGGCACAAAATACTGAGACTGATGAGGAAACATGTGCCTTATTTGAATCATTGATAAATAACTGTGGCATTGAAATTGAGAAAGTTAAAAAGGTCAATCGCGATGTTAAGGCCGCGAATGATAAATTGACCGCTGAGCTTGAGAGGTACAAGGAGAATGCAAAAGCCTTTTAATTTCACAAAAACAATGAGTCAGAATTAGAAATTGGTTATCGAGATTCCGTTTTAAGAGAAAAACAATTGCAAATCAAGTATAACAGGCTTGACATTATTTTGAACTTGAAAATAAAATCTTTAAACGAGGAAATTTCTGAACTTAAAAACCAAGTTTCTAAACAACAAGCAACTTATTCTGATCTTGAAAAGAGAAGAAACAGATGATTGTTGATTTTTCAAAATGAGAAGATTCTCTTCTTGATGAAATTCTTGATAAAAATGAAAAAAATCAAAAAATTGGAAAATTTGCTTGTTACAACGGGTCATTCAGCCAAATCAACCAATATGCTAAAAAATCAAACAAATCCGTATTTTCATACCACTCAAAAAATGGCTCTTGGTAACAAACCTCCCTGTTTCCTCAAGAAAGCTCAGAAAGAACGGAATGTTTTGAACAATGGAAAAGCTTTGCATGAACCCATAATTGTTCGTGATTCTCTTGTAACGTTAGAACTATCTGATGAGAGTAGATAAAAAATGCAACAAAAGAACCCAGATCTAAAACCAATTGATTATAACAAACTTAACAAAATTTCTGGCATTTCTTTTGTTCCTCAACAAGAAAAATCAAAATTTTCCATAATGCCCAGTGTTTCAAATAGTGTGTCAACACCAGTTTCAAAACCTGTTGTTGTCTCACAATCTCTTTCAAAAATCGAACAAATGTCTTCAAACAATCCTTTTAACACAAGTGATGCTAGAAGCATTTTAGATGACGTTAAAACTAGAATTGGGGGACTTCAAGAGACTGTTAAAACTTAAACCAATATTACAACTAATATATGGTTTTCTAGTTTTGATGATGAAATGAAAAAGTTTTTTGAAACTCAAATTGCCCCTCCGCTGAATAACATCAGTGCACGGGTAATTCATTTTGAACAAGCCTTTTTGAAAGAAACAATTGACTTTGTCAAGGACCATAAATCCCTGGTACAGAAAGCTAATGAAAGTGTTGAACACATCAAAGTCTTGTAAATTTTAAATGATTCTCTCTTCGAAGATGTTATAACTACCGATATCATGTCCATTGTTTTACAAACATATTCTGTTGAATATCATGAAAGACTCCAGTCTGAGACCTCCAAAATTGTTTCAAAATATGAAAAAGCTCTTGAAAAACTTGAAAAAGAAAATGTCTCATATTTTAAACAACTTGATCGAAAAACGGAGGAATGCAAGTATGACAAACTGTCGTATGAGCGTGCCTACAAAGACATGAAAGAACAAAATGATCTTTTGAGGGCTCAGCTG
Source organism: Chrysanthemum seticuspe (assembly GCA_019973895.1). Lineage (NCBI taxonomy): Eukaryota > Viridiplantae > Streptophyta > Magnoliopsida > Asterales > Asteraceae > Chrysanthemum > Chrysanthemum seticuspe. Next base: position 172,996,646 of record BPTQ01000007.1, read on the forward strand.
GAATGTCAAAAAGGAAAGGCTGTGGATACTAAGATTGCAAAACCATTGACTGAGGAGAAAGCAAATGTTCCCAAACAGGTTTTTAAACCAAAAATGTATATTTCTCTACCTCCTCCAAACGTCAATGAGCAAAATGACTTGTCAAAACCAGTCACTCCACCTGCCTTGCCTAAGCAAAAGGAAAAAATTGTTGAAAATGAAAAAGCGGTTATCGAGAAACCAAACGTTTTAGCACCTGGCCTTTTTAAGATGAGTACCACTAATGCGTCTGCCTCCACATCTAAACCATATGGAACAAACGACATAAGTTTAAACAAGCACTCTAAAGAGACTAGGAAAGCCGAAACCACTTCTCTTGATAAAAAAGTAAATCCTAATGCGTGTGCCTTACCTTCTACAGGACTAGAAAGCACCTCTAGGAGCAGCAGACTAAAGCCTAAGAGCAATACAAGGAACAATAGAGTCTCGCCTGCCTCTACGAGTCGTAGCTTGAATAAAGATAAGAAAGTAGAAGAATACCCTAGGAATTTACCGCTTTATAATAAGAAAGACATTTCATCTGAATGTAATGAACCTATGAAACTTGTTAAGTTTAATGACTGTGTTGAATCTCTTTGTGTAACTTGCAAAAAATCTTTAATTAATGTTCATGATGAGTGTGTTTCTACGAATAAATGTTAAGCCTGTTCAGAAGAACGTTCCAAAAAGAACTTATGCTAAATGTTGGGATATGAAAGTGCTGAAGATATGAAAGTACTGAAGATATGAAAGTACTGGAAAAAGTCAAAGAGTCAAAGTACTGCTAAAGACAAAGTCAAAGTACTGCACTATGAAGTCAAAGTACTGCACTATGAAGTCAAAGTACTGAAAGAACAAAAGAACTGTTATATTCGTTTATGGAAAGTATTGTAACTCTAGAATATTCTATGTTTAGATTACTTGTCGTACAAGGATACAAATTGTAAACCGACTATGATATCCTTGAGCCTATAAAAGGACTCCTAGATTGGCATTAGAGGTACGAGTCTATGAGTTTTAGAGTTTACGAATTCACAAGTTATTTAGTGTTTTAGAGAGAAGTTCGATAATCTTAGAGTTGTTTAGAGTATCTGCATAATAAGCAGATTTAGAGTTTATAATAAAAGTTATTCTTCTTAGCTTTATTAAGTAAATTCCGCGTACTTGATAAAGATTGCTCAGTGTTTCTTTGTTAATAACTTAGGATTTATCCGAGGTTGTTAAACCTTAACAAGCTAGTTAAAGTTAGTTTGATTAAAGTATATCGATCCAACAAGTGGTATCAGAGCTTGTGTGGAAACTCTGACTAGGAAGAAACCCTACTTCAACAATATTCAAGATGTCGACTGAAGCTGTTCCACCACCCTCAATCACCTCACTCAGAATTCCAATAATCAAGAAGGGAGAATATGATCTCTGGTGCATGAAGATGAGACAGTATATTGCCATTACAGACCATGCTCTATGGAATGTAATAGTGAATGGGAATGAAGTAGTTCCAGAACCCATTGATATTCCTGGACAACCCAAAGCACCAAAGGCAGTCTTACCAGCAGCAACCCTAAGGAATCAAGAAAAGGCACTAAACATTCTCTTATCTGCCATTCCAGATGGTCATCTTCTCAAATTTCATGATGCTAAAGATGCTAAGTAGCTCTGCAAGTACTGCATCTGCAAGTACTGCTTCTCCAGAAGGTACTGCATCTCCACAGGGTATTGTTTCTCCAAGTACTGGCATTCAAGAAGATGTTGTGGTTTCACCTTCTCCATCTCCACAACAATCTGTTCCTGCTTCTCAATCAGAGGAACATTCATCAATTAAAGGAGATGATTCCCATACTATACCCCCTGAAGAAATGACATTGGACAATTATGTTTTAACAAGGGAGTTGGTTAGGTTGCAAAAGACTACTAAGGCTCAAGCCAAGCAGATAAAGAAATTGAAGTTAAAATTTAGAAGGCTAAAAACTTTTGTCTGGCCTTTGGTTAAAGAATTTCGTATCTGGGTCAAATCAAAGAAGAAAGCACAAAGGCAGTCTAAGACAAGTAAACACCAAAAGGTTCATAAACCATCTTCTGTCAACTTGGGGAGGAATTTAGAAGAACAGAACTTGAAAGAAGATATGGTTAAAGAGAATGAACCTGAAAGTTCTAAAAAGTCTGAAGAAAAGATCATTCAAGATACTGAGGAGCAAGTTCAAGTTCAAAGTACTGCTGATGATCAAGGTACTGAACAACAAAGTACTGCTTTTCGAAGTACCTTTAGACAAGAGGTAATAACTCCAAGAGTGTTAGATTTTGAAGAGGAAGCTGGTCCTTCTACAACAGTTATACAAGAAGAGGAGACTATTCTCAAACCTATTCATTATGCAAGTGATGACGAGTTCATTGCTACAATTTTAGGAGATTTATCACAACCAAGAGGTGGAGTTACTATTCGAGAAGTACAAGAAGAAGAACAACAAAGAACTTCTCAACCTGCAATTGATCCTAAAGATAAAGGAAAGGGTGTTCTGGTTGAAACTAAGAAGAAAAAGCTAACTTTGGCAGAACTTAGAGAAATTGAAGTTGCTAGGAATGAAGCTGCAGCTAGAAAGTATCAAGAAGAGTTAAATGCTAAAGATAGAGAAGCTCAGGAAGCTCAAGAAGCTAAGAGTAGAGAAGCAGCTAAGAAGTTACAAGATGAATTAGATGCTGAAGCTGCTGCTGAACCATTATAGTCACCTACTCCTGTTAGATTTATGCCAAGAAGACTTAATAAAGCTAAAGACAGAAATGCTATGATGGCTTATCTTAAAAGTCAAGGGTATAAAGGATTGCAGAAGTTTAATTATTTTGAGATGAAAAGATTGTATGATGCTGCTAGGGAGGATTATAAGAAGGATGTTGCAGGCATCAAAGATTTTAGAGAAGAAGCTACTTGGACTGAAGCAGAGAGAAAGAAGAGTTTGAAAAGAAAAAGGAAAACTGAAGTTACAGATGTTCAGTTCTCAAAGAAAGAAAAAGTTGAATTAAGATCTGAAACTAAGGATGAACTAAGGAATTATCTCAGAGTGGTAGATTTTGAATATTCAAAAGAAGATGCTGACATGAAGATGAACAGATCAAAGATTAGTGCTTTTGAAGTTGTGAAATCTAAAGATGGAGATTATATGATTTTTCATAAAGAAGATGAATGCTTCAAAGTTTTCAATAGGCTATGGGACTTATTGCATATTATAGATAGAGTAGATCTATTCTATTTATATCATGTGGTGAAAGCTTATTTTGAACATAATCCATTAGAAGAGATTGGTTTAGTTTTACATGGTGATCTCATAACTGCATGGGAAACTGAAGAAGAGAGCACTGATGTTATTTGGAAGAATCAAGAAAATTGGGAAATTGTTTGCTGGAGATTCTTTGAAGAGTCTGGAGTTCATGTTTTAGAGCTGGAAAATGGAACAATGATACACATGTTTGCAGAAAGAAGATACCCTCTCACAGTCGAGCTCATGAGAAGAATGCTAGATCATGGAATGGAAGTAGAAGAGGATAATGAAACTGCTTGCATGGTTATCAACTGGACTACCATTGCTGAAGATGATGAAAAACTGGTATGAGACTTATTTGAATAAATTATTTTTGATAAATCAATACTATATTCAAAGTACTGCTGATCAAACAGTACTTTCATCAAAGTACTGCTTGCAGCTTTTTAAACCAGTTTAGTGATTTTTGAAGAAAACTTTTGTTAAGTAACAAATATTTTGAAACAAAGGTTGAATAAATGGATTTTTGAGATGGTAACAATAGGTCATCAATCCACCATGGTTACAAAAGGATTGACTAATCCATGTGCAAACGGCTCTGGTAAAGATATATCAAATCCGTTTTTAGTTGACAACTTGCTAATAAGTTGGATGGTAATCAACTCACCATATCAGTAATGTGAAGAGTTGGCTAGCCCACAAGAAAATGGCTTGTGGTAAAGGCTGTGGAAAAACCATTATTGGTAATTAGTTCACCGTTAGATAGAAGAACTAACTAGTCCAGAAGGGTACAAATTTTGGTAAAGACAAAACAAATCTGTTGATAGTTGATGATTTGCTAAAAATCATATGGTTATCAATGTACCATGGTCTTACACACCAAAACATTTGGCTACTCCAGAGATAATCGCTTTGGTAAAGAGATCTAAATCCATTAAGTTTTCAATGATTCACCTCTCACAGGAGTTAACACACCTGGAAGTGATGAGAATAGTATGCAACTTTCACTGAATTAATGTACAAATTGTCATATGTTGCTGTGTTGCTGAAAAGATGGAGCTTGCTGGATGCTGTTGTGAAAGAATAATTCTAGAGATACTTTGACAAGCACAGACACTACAAAGATACAATCCAAAGATTAAGAAATAATCTGTCCTTAAAGATGAAGCTGTTAAAAATAAATTTACAAGGGAACTTGAAGTCAAGCAAGTAGAATTCAAGTTAGGGGAGGATTGTTGGGATATGAAAGTGCTGAAGATATGAAAGTACTGAAGATATGAAAGTACTGTAAGCTGCAAAGTACTAGAAAAAGTCAAAGAGTCAAAGTAATGCTAAAGACAAAGTCAAAGTACTGCACTATGAAGTCAAAGTACTGAAAGAACAAAAGAACTGTTATATTCGTTTATGGAAAGTATTGTAACTCTAGAATATTCTATGTTTAGATTACTTGTCGTACAAGGATACAAATTGTAAACCGACTAGGATATCCTTGAGCCTATAAAAGGACTCCTAGATTGGCATTAGAGGTACGAGTCTATGAGTTTTAGAGTTTACGAATTCACAAGTTATTTAGTGTTTTAGAGAGAAGTTCGATAATCTTAGAGTTGTTTAGAGTATCTGCGTAATAAGCAAATTTAGAGTTTATAATAAAAGTTATTCTTCTTAGCTTTATTAAGTAAATTCCGCGTACTTGATAAAGATTGCTCAGTGTTTATTTGTTAATAACTTAGGATTTATCCGAGGTTGTTAAACCTTAACAAGCTAGTTAAAATTAGTTTGATTAAAGTATATCGATCCAACACTAAACCAATAGGAAGACTAGTTACAAGATTTAGGTCTTACACTACTGATAGGAAGCATAGTCTTTACTATAGGGATGATAGTTGGAAACCAGGGTAGAATTTTCACACTCCAGAATGGTAGAATGAGTGATAAACCAGTATACCTAGTAGAAAACTTCTATGAGTGTGATCAGGATTTTGCCTCTAACCCAAAGGAACCAAAATCAAAACGGTTTCCAAAAACATCTTCTTCTGTATTTGGCAGGTTATCGAAATATGTCTTTGGATCGTCGACTCGGGTTGCTCCAAGCACATGACCAGGAATCTGAAGCTGCTGATCAATTTCTTCTGGAAATTCATGGGAACCGTTCGTTTTGGAAATGATCATGTAGCAGCTATCATGGGTTATGGAGATCTAGCTTTTGGAAATTATTTGATCACTCGGGTTTATTATGTTGAAGGGTTGGGACACAATTTGTTTTCAGTCGGGAAATTCTGTGATGCAGATTTAGAGGTTGATTTTAGGAAAAATACTTGCTTCTGATCTCTTAACTGGGAATCGTGACACAAACTTGTATGCTATTGACATTAACCAAATGGCCTCTTCATCACCAATATGTCTTATGACACGAGCATCTGGAACAAAGTCCTGGTTGTGGCATAGAAGATTATCCCATCTCAATTTCGACACCATCAACAAACTGGCCAAAGACAACATCGTCAACGGACTTCCAATGTTCAAATACACCAAGGATCACCTATGTCCATCATGCGAACAAGGAAAAAGCGAAAGATCATCATATAAACCCAAACCCGTACCTAGTTCGGAAGCAAGGTTGCATATGTTGCACATGGACTTATGTGGCCCAATGAGAGTTGCAAGCATTAATGGGAAAAAGTATATTCTTGTCATTATTGATGATTATTCAAGATATACATGGGTTAAGTTTCTAAGGTCAAAAGACGAAGCACCAGGCATCATCATCACCTTTCTGAAGCGTATTCAAGTACTTCTTCAAACTCCAGTAAGGGTAGTAAGAACAGACAACGGCACATAATTTACTAATCAGGAGTTAAGAGCTTATTTTGAAGATGTTGGAATCACACATCAGACATCAGTTGTTAGAACTCTACAGCAGAATGGGGTAGTTGAAAGAAGAAATCGAACTCTTGTGGAAGCTTCTCGCACAATGCTAATCTATTCTAGTGCACCGTTATTTCTATGGGCTGATGTTGTTGCCACTGCTTGTTTCACTTAGAACCGATCCCTAATCCATCCAAGATTCAATAAAACCCCTTATGAGCTAGTGAACAACAGAAAACCTGATATCTCTTACCTTCACGTGTTTGGCGCTTTGTGCTATCCAACGAACGACAAAGAAGATATAGGAAAACTGAAAGCTAAAGGTGATATTGGAATCTTCATTGGATACTCAAAAAACTCGAGGGCATTCAGGGTGTATAACAGAAGAACTAGGAAGATAATGGAGACGATGAATGTGAATTTTGACGAACTTTCACAGATGGCTTCTGAGAGACTCGCTCTAGAACCCGTGCTTAATCCTATGGCTTCTAATCAAAACAGATTAGAACCCGCACCAAACCCCGCAGACTTCTGGACACATCAGTTCAGGACTCATACAACAAAGAGCTCCATGAACTTTTGCTGCCACACCTCATGAACAAGAATGGGAGAATTTCTTCGAGTTAATGTTCGATGAATACTATGGTGGAACTTCGACAAATGCATCAAACCATCATTTCGCTGCACCCGCTCAAAATCATCCACCACCACCCATAGAAGATGCATCTACCATGGTCGAAACCAATGCACCAACTCCATCAACGTCATCTACATCGACTTATGCAAATCCTATTCTTGAAACAGTTTTACCATCATTTGATTAGCAAAACCAAAACATATCATTTCAAGAAGAACCTTCACAAAACCAGAACGATGCAACGTTAGATGAAGACTTATTTGAAAACCCGTTTGCTACGGAATCAGCTGAATCATCTTCAAGCTTACTAGAACCATCTAACTCACATACGTTTAACCAACGGTATCCTTCTACTCTGAAGTGGACATAAGACCATCCAATTGAACAAGTTATTGGTGAACCTTCACGGCCAATTCAGACGAGACGCCAACTTGCCACCGATTGTGACTTGTGCATTTACCTTTGCTCAATTAGCAATATTGAACCGAAGAACATTCGGGAGGCAATGGCAGATAATGCATGGATAGAAGCAATGCAGGAAGAAATTATCCAATACCATCTCCATGACTCTTGGGATTTGGTTCCAAGACCAATTGACATTCGCGTCATTGATCTCAAATGGTTATGGAAGAACAAAAGGGATGAAGAAATGACTATAATTCGCAACAAAGCTCGTCTCGTGGCCAAAGGATACAGACAGGAAGAAGGGATAGACTTTGAAGAGTCATTCGCGCCGGTAGCTAGACTTGAAGAAGTCAGGATATTCTTAGCCTATGCAGCTCACAAAAACATCACGGTTTATTAGATGGACATTAAGACCGTGTTCTTGAATGGAACTCTAAAAAAAGAAGTGTACGTGAGTCAGCCAGAAGGCTTCATAGACATGGAACATCCAGACTACGTCTACAAACTCAAAAAGGCAATTTATGGGTTGAAACAAGCTCCGAGAGCGTGGTATGACGAACTGTCCTCTTTTCTGATCAAAAACAATTTCACCAAAGGAACGGTTGATCCTACCTTGTTTACATGAAAATACAACGATGACATTTTGATTGTTCAGATTTATGTGGACGACATCATTTTTGGGTCCACTAATCCGAATCTATCAAAACATTTTGAAAATCTCATGAAAAGCAAATTTGAAATGTCCATGATGGGGGAACTAAAATTTTTTCTTGGTTTACAAATACATCAATCCCCTCGTGGAATTTTTATCAACCAATCCAAATATACAACTGAGATTTTGAAAAATCATGGTATGGATAATTGTGATTCAGTCGGTACACCAATGGTAACTTCACCAAAAATTGGAGCCGATTTATTTGGGAAACCCATCGATCCGAAGAAATATCGGAGCATGATTGGTTCTCTCGTGTACCTCACTGCTAGTTAACCTGATATTCATTTTGTTGTTTGCTTATTAGCACGGTTTCAGGCAAAGCCTACCGAACTGCACCTCAAAGAGGTTAAAAGGATCTTTCGGTACCTGAAGACATACATTCACATGGGACTTTGGTATCCGAAGGAATCTGGATTTGATCTAATCGCCTTTTCAGATGCGGACCACGCAGGTGATCAAGTTACAACAAAAATTACATCAGGAGGAGCACAATTTTTGGGTGAAAAGTTAGTAAGCTGGTCTTCAAAGAAATAAGATTGCACTGCACTTTCAACCGCTGAAGCTGAGTATGTGTCTCTATCTGCGTGTTGTGCTCAAGTTCTATGTATGAGAACACAACTCACAGATTATGGCTTTACTTTCGATAAAATACCTATGTATTGTGACTCAAAAAGTGCCATAGCCATATCCTGCAATCCTGTTCATCATTCAAAGACTAAGCACATTCGTGTTCGCTATCACTTCATCAAAGAGCACGTAGAAGAGGGTACTGTTGAATTATTTTTCGTGAAGACAGATTACCAACTTGCCGATCTATTCACTAAAGCCCTTCCAAAAGAACGGTTTAACGATTTGGTTCGACGAATTGGAATGCGAAGCCTAACCCCTAAGGAGTTAGAACGTCTTCTCGAATCTTCTTGAAAATGATTTTCCAAAAAGCTTCGCTGTAAATATTTTTGAAAAACAAAATACAAAATTTGAAAAACCAACAAAAGCAAAATATAAAAATATAAAACTTTCAAAAAATACAAAAATAATATAAAATCAAAAATCCAAAAATATTTTTCTCACGACATGTCTCTTGTATAATCGATATTCTGTACGTTTCTAGAAATCTCATTCAACAATGATACGGAAATGTACAGATGCTTGAACGAGAGTTCTTTAAATGTTTTCTAAAACATTTCGTTTCTCAAAAATTTCTTCAAAAAATGGCTTTCGTATACTTCAGTACGAAACCCGGACAAAAATGATGACTTTTGATTATTTTCAAATCAAAACTCGTGTTTTTAAAGAAAAAATCTAGTGTACGCTTCAGTGCACTACGTTTAAAACTGGTGAGAAATCATCATCATCTTGAGCACCTTTTTCAAGATTGTTCAAAAAGATTTTCAAAATCTTTCAAAATATTTTGTGCTCAAGATAACTCCCTCTAAAACCCTTTAATTGATTATGCTTTATTAAAGGGGGAGTATAAAACCAAAATGTTCCAAATTCATGCTTAAATCAAATCCGTTTGTCTCCCCAAAAGATTCTAAAAATGTCGTTTAATCTGTTGATATAAAAAATATCACGAATATGCTATTTTTGAGGGGGAGAAGACGTGATTAAAATGTGATCAAAAAGTTTAATGATCGTTGTTTGAATCTCAAAAGAGCTCGACTCAGTTGAAACCATTGAATTGACGAGGAATCAAAGTCAGTAATGTACCATTTCGAGAAACTCGTGATAGACATGCACTTTCATGGGTCTAACCTTCTTTTCAAGAAGAGTTTACAACTTCAAGTTAGTTATTAGAGCTAGTTTTCAACTAAAAACTGACAATGGAACTCTTTAACTATGCAACGTAACCGTGTCTCGTGGGGAATTGTCTATCATGAGCCGATCAATTCAAAAAAGTGCGAACTCTACTCTCACTGTGCAGATTTCAGGCAAAACTCATATAAAAATATGTTTTAATCATAAATACTTTGAGAGATTTTCAAGAAATATGGTTTTATGGTAATATAGGACAATCATGGAGTTATAAGGTGACTAAAGATAGGAAATCCATCCTATGATCCGCCAGAGCCGGAGGGATCTACCCAAGGACAATACCCATTGTTAGTATTAGAAGTCCTCAGGTATGATTAAAAAAAGGAGTAATGTGAGAAAGGAGAAAGAAGGGGTTGAAGAATTAAAAAGAAAAGTAAAAGAAAGGGTGAAAAGAAATAGCCCTCCATAATCAACCTTAGGGCAGAAACCGGGTTCAATTCATCTGCTACTGGTTGTCACTAAGATGACACTGGTATTGAAGACAAAAGACGTCATGGACCCAGTGACGCACTGCACTAAACCTTCTAGCTACTCAATTCCTCTTAAAAGGATTTGTTTCATTCTCACCGGGAACCCTACATAATCTATCGACTTTGTCTTAGAGATCGTTGGTATTGAAGAAGGAGACCCTCTCCCTAGTCTCCGCTTAGGAAAACCAAAATGCACTAATCGAGTCTAGAGCCACGAGATTCATCAAAAGATCTCATAGGAACACTTAACATTTCATCGTTTGTTGTTCATCAATAAGGATACAAGTGATACATTCTAGAGTCCTACGTAGATCTTAGCAATCTGCCAGAATATTTATGAGAGGTTTCACAATTGTGATCCTTAGTGATTGAATGGAAATTCCTGCCAGGGTCAACATCAAGCAGCCCTGACAGCAGGTCACTTCGGTAATTCTTATGGATTACGCTTAGAGTGACTCAAACGGTCTACAGTCGTGAGGTGATGCTTTGGTGTACCTCAGTGACTCACCTGAACTGTAGATGTACTTCGGTATGTCGTGTTACCCTTCTTGAGGGCTTACAGTTTCAGGAACAGCCTTTGCTAGAATTAGAGATGTGTTTTCACACTATGCTGTTAACACCCTCGAAGTTCGAACCTGTAAGTGCTGGAAATCCCGCTAAGGAGATTCCTTTCACGAATCGAATCCTGAAGATGTGGGTCATTACTTGAATTTATTCTATGTAATGCCAGCTGTCACTTATGGGATTCGAACGGCTGATTCGCCCGACCAAGGTGAATGGAATCAAGACATTCATCAGTAGAACAATTGTAGTAATCAATTCTTTAAGAAAAGATTACAATGATCAATTGGTGTTCGTGACTGTACTTGGGAAACTGCTGCTGATGGATGCTCGCGGGAGGAAGAGATCGTGCAGATTCTCCACATGCTCATACCAACAACATCATTGGAATCTCAAAGTCAAAAAGAAGTGTGAGCATGGTGGAGAAAGACGTGGAGACACCTAACCAAAGAAGTTGACAAATGGCAGACAACACCATTAAATGATCAAAAAGCATGAAGGAACGAAAATCAAGACTATTCTATATCGACACACAAAGTTCAAGCTCAAGAAGAGTAAAGACCTAATCAAGTGGAGCATCTCTTGAATGACCACCCCTTAGGGGGAGATTGTTAGCCTTAATAATATTTAATAGAAATGATGGTCTATCACGTTTAGGAACTTTGTAACGTGTGTTAGATATCGCAATAGAATAGTCAACGGGCTCGTGGATTGGGCTAAGCTAAATGGTTAGACGTTTAGTTAAGCTAGCCTTTTATCACTTGTAATCCAATCCAAGTCCACGAGGCCCATGGCCAAGCCCATTAGGGCGTTTAGTATTTTAGTATAAATACCCCTCAAATGTGTCATTTGAGGGGTGTGCTTGAGTGTGTTTGTATGTGTTTTTCCTTTGAAATAAAAGCTCTCTTTTCATCTTTCTCTCTACATATACACGACACATATATCATATCAACTCACCATCTTTCTCATCTTTGTCTTTCTTTATTTACGCATAACATAAGCTTTGTGTTTGGTTTCACGTGTATACTTGTGTGGTAAGGTTGGTATAAGTGATAAGGTTGATATATTTAAGGTCCTACAACCGGTTCCGGCGTGTACCATTTCTTAGAATGACGCAAAACCTCCCAAGCGTCATTGAGAGCAAACGGTGTTGCTTTGGTTTCCTCACGATACCATTGCTTTGCCCGTTTCATCACATCCATCTCACTTTCCCCGCTTCGCTGTTCCCGTTGCGCACGTTTGTAAAAAGAGTTGAAATTTGTGCAACATTGGTTCAACATTTTCCACTTGCTTGACATCATATCCTTGTTGCGCCGTTGAAAGTTGAGTCTATTGAACTCATTTGTGACCCGATACCAAAACGTATCTTTGGGTTGTGCACGCCCAACTTTCGGATCCTCCGTAACAGCTATGTAACACCTGGCAAGTAATTCTTCCTTTGCTGGAGTCCAACGCCCAGTAGCGAATTCTTCTTCATCATCATCGATTGGTTCGGGCTCGGGGTCTTTGGATTTTTTTGACTTTCGTTTAACACGACCTTTAGATTTTTTTGGAGGAGACGTGGGTGTCTCAGGAACATCATGTGTTTCAGTTTGTGAGTGTTGTGAGTGTTGTGAGAATTGTAGATTTTGAAAGTTGGAGTTTAAGGTGCTTTGTTGGCTTTTTTGCCAATACAGATATTGTTGATGTTGTTGCCACATTTCTTGGCTCGACAAGCCTAGTGGGTTGGGAAAAGACAAGTTGGGGTTTGAAGATGAACCCGCGTTCGGGTTTGATGATGAACCCGGATTTGAGGTATTCCACCCACCACCGAGAAGATTGAAGAATGTATCATCATTGCCTCCCGATATTTTTTTTTCAGTGAATGAAAGATTGAAGATTGAGAGGATTGAGTAATGAAAGTGTGAAAAAAAATGTTGTTTTAGTTGGGTATTTATAGTGGTAAGAAAATGTTTTTGATTTTTTTTTATTTTTTATAAAACTAGCCGTTTAGGGGCTAAAACGTAAAAATTTTAAACCCCAACGGTAACTAGCCGTTAGGGGGTGTTTTGTAAAATTTTTGAATTTTTTTTATGTTGATAACGCCCGTTGGGCAAATAACGCAGGCCAAATAACGCGGCGTTAACGCCGGAGGTCCAAGGGCTAACGACCGTTAACGCGCCTCGTTTCCCTCTAACGCCCGTTAGCCACGTTATGGATGGAGATGCTCTAAGGCCAATGCTAATGGTTCCGGTTGCCACCCAACCGACCAACCTCTTGACTGCGTTGTTCCCACTAGCTCAACCGATCAAGACCGTATCTCACCCAACCTTTTCATTTTTTCGGTTTGCCTACCAACTGATTAAATGATTTTTCATATCTTTTTGACAGTTGCATCATTTTAATTTTTTTTAAAAAAAAGTGCAGCAACTCTATTCCATCTCACAATACAAGACTCGAAAAGAACTATGAAAAAAGCTAGATCTCAAGTTTATTTCGAAAAGCATTTCAAGATTATATCCATTCGAAATCAAAACCCATCATAGATCTGCCCGAACAACTAAATCAACAAAGAACAACCTACCTGAGACCCTAGTTAAAAATGTCTTGAAGCGATAGTTTTGGTTCTTCATCCGTGAAAGGTGATGTCTTGAGTTCTTCGATTGCATGTGGAAAACTAAGGAGGTTTTGTGTGTTATTTCGTGGTGTTGTGAAACAATGCATCATTCATATCTTTTGTTGTTGATCTTCTTTCATAACCCATTTGAGAGGTATTAAAACTTATGAAATATATAGAGTATAGATATATGTAATAAGCAGGTGAGAAGGTAATTGGAAATTTCCTGAAAATACTCAAACGTGAATGGGTAGATATATAGGTATTAAAACTTATGAAATATATAGAGTAGATATATAGGGTAGATATATGTAACGTGGCTTGATAAAATAAATGAAGAGTAGATATATGAGTAGATATATAGGGTAGATATAGAGTAGATATATATTGATACCCACAAAGCAAAAATTAATGTGTTGTATTGTCAAACTCATAAAATAAATGTGATACCGTATCATACATACTCATGCATTAACAAACAAAGTAAATGGTTGTTTTGAAAAATGAATACAACTACTTATATGATTGCATTAATGGCATTTCCATCTACTCAACTAACATTCTTTTATAAATCACAGCTCAATCCTATCTTTTTTGCTCATATCTCAAACATCATTCCTATCTTTTTTGCTCATATCTAAAACAATGTCTAAAAAAACTCCCCAAAACAAAACACCAAAATCCCGAAAACGACCAAACATTCCGATAACAACCAATCCAAATTTCATTTTACACCACCAATTAATTTCGGTCACCAATCAATGCCTTCACTGCTCATTAATTCGTATCCAGCTCAATTTTATAACCAACAAGCACAAAATCAAATGTATTATCTAACTATGGCATCACCACCGTATAACCAACCTTCTCAATCTTCTCTGATCCCGCCTTTTAATCTTGATGATGACGAATTGGAGCCGTTATGAGGCGCCGGTTCTCAACCTTCTCATCCCTTTTCGACTCAAGGTTCGAAAGGTCCAACCAAACCCGTTCGTTCCGACTCTCCTGTCGAGGTGACCACGGCGCCCGTCAAAAGGAAATATACAAGAAATCCGAAACAATCCAAGAAAAATACTGACGGGGATAATGAACCATGGACCGAAGAGGAAGAGATAGTTTTGTGTAAAGCTTGGGTAAACATGTCCGAGAGTAGTGCTAAAGGAAATGCTAGAAATTCTAATGGGTTTTGGAACGATGTAACTGCATACATTGCGAATGAAAATAAGGGGCCGACACGTTCATATGATGCCTGCAACTCCAAATGGAAAGGTAGGCTTCGTCCTAAAATTTCTCAATTTGCTCAGATTTATAATAATGTGAAATCAAGGCCACAGAGTGGTGCAAATGAAGAAAACTATATGCAATTAGCACATAAAGAGTATCGTGCTACTTACAATGCACCCTTCACATTGGTTGACTGCTAGAAGGTTGTGAAGGATCACCTAAAATGGAAACAGGTTGAAATGCCACGTTTTTTAAATACTAAAACAACCAGTTCCAAAAAAATCAAGGACATCAGAAAATACCTCACAAGAAGCAGGTAAGTCATCACATTTTGGTTTGGATATGAACGAAGCAGGTGATTCAGAGAATATCAATTTTCAGGAGGTTCGACATGTAGGGCGAGACAAGGAAAAGAAGAAAGCACCAGAGGCTTCTCATTCTGTTGTTGACCCTGCTCTTTATGAGATGTTGCTCAGTAAATGGTCAGATGTTGCGGTCCCATTATTTACCCAAAGGCATGAAGCAAATGCTTCATTTTTCAAAATAAAAGAACAAGAATTGGAATTAGAGAGTGTAACACCCCAACCCGACAAGGGTTCGAATGTCACATTATGGAGTCATATCAGAACATACTAATAAGAATGCAAGCGGAAGTCTTATTAAATATTATACCAAGTCATGTAAACGAATGACTTACAAAGGAAAAATACATCATCCAACTTGTCTAAAAGATACGAAATAACAAAACATATGTTCTTCCAAATGAATCCAAAATAATAAGGGAAACTAGGGTCGGTTCACTCAAAAGCTCCTACTCTCAGCCCATCAAAGCCCAGCATCCCACTTGGTACCTGCTGCATGGAAAAGAAATGCGGCTGAGCTTAAAAATCCCAGTGGATAGATATAACAAAACAAAGGCTAAACATAATCTAAAAATACAAAACGAAACAAAGGAGACAGATAACAAAGTCGTAACGGATGAGCACAATGAGTCTATGAGTCAATGAGGCACCTGCAGAACACAGTAATAAAAATGAGTCTATGAGTCAATGAATATACTTGTGTGAAGTCTATAGGCAATCATAGAGAGTGTTCATGAAGGCTTGGTGTAAACTTTGATGCAATGCACAAATCATAAGCAAATGACTTCCAACCCATGGTTTATGTTTTGTAAAAATCATTTTAAAAATAAAAACATATAGGAAATCCTTTCGGTCATTAGCCTAATATTCTTTAGAAAATTCATTTGTTTGTAAAAGATTCTTATTAAACTTGTTCTTACGAATCTTTCGACCCTTTCATGATGAAAACGTTTCTAGTCTTGTTACAATAAGTAAACATGGTGAGTGTCAATCACCATATCCCCATACTAGTTTGTCACTTAACGTTTTGGAATAAAACATAAGAGAAATCCTTTCGGTCCTTTTTCTTAAACATGTTTTACCGATAAATCAAACAAGACTAGTAGTTTTTCCAACAAACTCATTTAAACAAGATCATTTACATGCATCACATATAAGAACACTCCTACAATTTCCTACATCCTTACACACAAGTATATTCAAGAATTACTCCATGACAATCATAACATAACACAAGTAGTAACAAGGTAATTCAAATAATTCAATAGAATAGAGATTCATGAAAAGTTCAATACAATACCTAAGCTTTGGATTACAGGAATTAGAAATTGTGGAATATAGCAACCACACACCTCTAATCGTCTTAGCCTAACCGTACAACTCCAAATGATTACACAATGGATGAGAATTTGTCTCACCACTCTCCTGGACGTTTTACAGCAGATACAAGACTTTTGAGATGAATAATAAGGGTTGGTAATAGCTTTGGTGTAAACTATTACTCTTTGGGTGTGTCACACTAGACTACTAAGTCTAGGTGCATTTTATAGCTAAGACCCTTTACTATCAAGCCCAAAACGTCCCAAACAAGTTATTAACTGGAAATGATCGGCCTCTCATGATTAATAGAAGTTAAGGCAACAATAAATGACCAAAAGTGTAACTCCAGGTGTTCCAGCTGGATCGGTTGCGACGCAGCCGATCCGGTTGCGTTTTGTCCATCACCCCAGCCGATCCGGTTGCGAACTCCGACCGATCGGCTGGGAGCCTTCCGTACAGCATTTGTTGACTTTTGTTGACTTTTCTCGATTCGTGCCTTTTTCTTTGCTTTCGATGCTGATTTCCAAGACGAAACTTGATCTTTATTTGATGTAGACACTTAGAAATCATTGTTCTTCCTAATCATTGAGTCCAAGAGCTTCCTCACTTGACTTTCTTCCTCGGGAATTATCCAAATGTGCATGAAATCTTCATTTCTTCATCTTTTACGATACATGGCTACATTCACATACAAATACGCTTCTTTTGCACTTTTGCAACAATTATGAGTAAATATAGCCGATTATCATACACAAAACCAACAATAACGCTACTAAAAACATACTCATTTTGAGCGTTATCAAATTCTCTCATACTTAAGTTCTACTCGCCCTCAAGTAGGTCTAGCATTTATGAAAATCGATTTCAATGGTCTCGACACCGTGGTTCTAAAAATCTAACAGTCACCTAAAGAGAAATAATTTTTAATTTGCTTTTAATATGTGAAAATTTAAAAATGAACCAAATGACTTTATATAACATAACTAAACACCTCACGAATGATTTTAAGAATTCACTCAACACTCATATATTGGTGGGTATATGTAAATCACTCAATGCCTAGTCATGATTAATGCTTTTTACCATAAGCTTGTACAAGTATCAAGACAAATAAAATAATTTCATCAAAGAGGGCTTTATTCGGGTTATAATGTTAAGGCTTTGGGTTTATAAAATGGTATGGATAAGGCATGGGATAGTTTATGAAATTGGTTTTAAAAGAAAAATAAAGTCAAGTCTAAACCTCCATGTTGCTAGCCATCACACAAAACCACACTCCCGAAAATGATTATAATCTCCTCTTATTCACATATCGATCTCCAAACATATATAACTCAATTTAGCACATTGGCTAATCAATATACTTGATATAGCACATTGGCTATAACCATAATTTTTTTTAACTCCTCCACACTTAGCATGAGCATACACCCCCAAAAATACAAATGAGAAAGACGTCTCCTTCATCTTTGTTGGAGAATGGTACATACAAATGACAGAGTGTAGCTTCTTCATAATCATCAAAAACAATCCAACACTCCAAACAACTAGCAATAAACCAATAGACATTGACATGGGTTGGCTAAGGTTTAAGGTGTAAAATATTTTTGTATTTTTCTGGATTTAACAAAAACGAAAAGATTAGCTCGAAGGGTGTAACTAAGGGTATCTAGTGCTAAAAATGAGCACTAACAAATGGGTCCATATAAAGTGGTTAACTAACCGATATGGTTAGCAAAAACATTAGATGTAAAATGGAAGGTCATTTGGGTTAAATCCTACGATTGCCTCTTATCATTTGAACATATTTTTATCACTCGAGAGTGATTTTAACCGTAATGCATAACAAGTACAAGTTCTAGAATCGAAATAATCACCGGCACACTCATAGCAAAATATAAAACAAAAAGATATGTTTTATACAAAAAGAATCTCACAATTTAGTGGAAAAAGGCTACAATGCTCGCTAGTAGATGTTATCGAATCCAAAATGAATTACTTTCGTAATTTGGTCCAAATCAAAATTTTTAAAAACCTCTTTTTACCTTTGAAATACCCAAGTTGTTTTTAAATATATCTTAATAACATGCTGATGAGTGTCTAAATACTCATCATTTTTGTATAATCTAAACTGCAAAATCATCTGAAAACACTCAGAAACACATCAAAATGATCAAAATATCACAAATTAGTGTTTTATGTGTTTTAATTGCAAAAATATCAAAATCAGATGAAAAATGTATCAAGTTTGCAAAATTGGCAGTTTTAGTCCCCCAAGTTTTAAAAGTTGTCAAATCTAGTCCCTGGAATTCAAAAATGTGGAAATTTATCATTCAAGGTCCCTGAAGTATTCTAAGTTGTTTAAAATGATCCTTGAATGAATTTTTGGTCAATTGGCAAGAAAAGTCCCTAAACTTTGAAATTTTGCAAAATTAGTCCTTGGACTTTTAAAATGGAATTTTAGCAAAAAGGGTTCTTGTTTTATCAATGTTGGTCATAATTGGTCCTTGTGAGAAGTTTGAAAAAGTTGCAAGATCAGTCCTTGAAGTTTGGCAAATTTGCAAAATTGGTCCTTGTTGTTATAGCCTAAAACCAAACGGATCCTTTAATATCACAAAGCCCAAATCCAAAAACAAGCCCATTCCCTTTGGCCCTTGACCCCCTTTGGCTGACCCTTGAGCCAGGTCAAATTGCAAAAAGAACCCAGCCACCCCATTTTGACCACCCCGTATTATTAAGCCTACGGTCAACACAAGTCAAACCCAAAGAAAAACCGCCAACACTGTAGACTCTCCTCTTCACCTCTGTATACCCAAAACCAGAGATGGTTTTCACCACATTTTCAACCCCCCTCCATACCATGTCCCCTCCTCCTCTTCTAAACAACAAAATCCTTTAATTGCTCAAACCAAACCTCATTAATTCTCAAACCTGCTTTGAAGAATATTTGGCGCCAAAAATGCAAGGTGGACGGTTCTGATTATTTTGAGTGATCCAAAGGCTAGAATGTGGTGGGAAACAATCAGAGACATGTGGGAATGTGGAAAAGTCTATAAAGTGGGGAGATGATGCATTGTATCAAGTATCTAGAGTAAATTTTAGTTTATTGTTGTCGTTTTAAGTATTTTTAAGTTTAAGTGTAATTAAAAGCTTTCAAGCATTCTGTTTTGAGTATTTCAGTGTATTGTAAGACTTTTTCAAGTAGTAATTTAAAGTTTTAATCACTTCTCAAGTTTATGCAAAATCTCAAGTTTATGCAAATTCTCATATGTTTCCAATGTTGTTGTTAGATGTTTGTATGAACTGAATTAGATCACTTAAGCTCCCAGAAAGCTCATTGAAGCTTTTAGATATTTTAAAATTCAGTTGAGAGTCAAAAATAGAAAATCACCAAAAATCCAATTAAATAGCTAAAAAAATAAAAAATCACATGGAGATGAAGAAGAAAAGCTGGAGCAGGGTATATTTTTGATGGCCTTGGTTTAGAGCTCTGTGGAGAGCATTTAGGATTGGTTCTCAGTTCCTAGTTCTCAGTTTGTGCCTCAAAGTCATTTGTAAGCTTTTTTTGACTAATTTGGCTTTTCACTGTTACAAGTGTTCATTAGTTCTAATTTCTGTTTCTATTTGTGAATTAGATATAGTTAAGTGTGTTTAAACAATAAAATCAATTAGTGGTTCTTTTAAATTTGTAGTTTAGTTAAATCTTATTTTGACAGTTAAACAAGCTTAGGTCTAGATTCTTGGTTTCTAGCTGTTAATGTTGTTGATTTATGTTTCCTTAGTTCTAAAATGTGAAAATACATGGATTGCAGTCAAGTTAATGGTTGAAATTTGTGAGTTGCTTTGAAAAATTTCAAAACAGCCACATTAAGGGGTGTTTGGTTTGTTGTGTTCAAAGGTGCTCTAGTCTTTAGCTTTGTTGGAAATCTGCATAACTTGGTTTAAACCACTTATTTCAGTCAAGAAAACAAGTCATAGTTCAAAGAAAGTCAAAATTTCATTTGATTGTGCCTTATGCAGTCACTGTTGAGATTTCATGATCCTTGATCATTATTTTGTGTTCAAAAGTTAATAACCTTGCTCAAATCAGTCTTAGTTTACCTTTACACATTATATTAAGTGCTTAAGATCAATTCAAAATCCATTTTGGTCAACTTTTAGTTTTTGTCAAAAAGTCAAATTGACAATTAGGTCGTTTTTGAATAAAAAAGATATTTTCACTGTGGGTTTATTAAATAGATTCAGCTTACAATCTCTTGGGGTATTAAAGTTTGGTTGGTGAATAAAAATACAAAAATGATAGTTCTTGGTTTCTCAGTCTTTTAAGTGCTTATTCAACAGCTTTTCTTGGGGTACCTGTTTGCAAATCTGCCCTGTGCACAGAACATAAGCCCAAATTGATAAGCTTGCACTGAGCTTATTAGTTGTCCAAATCTTTTGTTCTCTGGTTCTTTGGAAAGCCAACCTGGTCCTCTTGGATTGTCAAGTCTTGTTTTTCACTTTTGAGCTTGTTAGCTAGGGCTGCTAAGAGCTTAAAGCTTGTCCCCTTTTCTGTTTTTCACTACATAAGTAAAGTGCTTATTGCTTGTTCTTAGCTTATCAGTGTGCTTCTTTTCATTCTTTAGTTTCATTTCAGTAGCTTATAACTTATTCCATCTTATTCCAGCTTCTGTTTCAGTGAGTAAGCTTGTTTGAGCTTATTTCCACCAAATAAGCTCATATAAGCACTGTTGGGGTAATAAGCCATCAAATCAGCTTATTTTTGTTTTGTAAATTTTTTGTCTTTATTAAAGTTTCATATTATTAGTATATAAGTAGTTTTCAAAAATAAAAATCAGAAAAACATCAATATAAAAATAGTGATAGCGTTTATTTAATATTTTTTAGCTTTTTGATTTTTCTTTTCAACTTATTAATAAGCAAATCTTGTTTTTCTCTTTTTCTTAGGTTTCTGTCATCATATAGGATTTTTAGAAAAAGTTTCAGATTTTTCTCTATCTTTTTAGTATTTTTTATAATTTTAAATAGTTAAAAATAGTAATTAATTAGTAATAAATAATTAAAAAGTCTAAAAAATATATTTTCTGTTTTAAAATTAGTTTTATTATATTTTAGATTTTTCAAAGTTAAAATTTTATTTTTCCAAGTTTATTTTGTATTTTCTAGTATTTAAGTGTATTTTAAATAGTTATTAATTAGTAATAATTAAATAAAAAGTGTGAAAAATATATTTTTAGTTTTAAAATTAGTTTTATAGTATTTTAGATTTTTCAGAATCATAAGTTTATTTTTCTAGCCTTATTTTGTATTTTCTTCTATTTTAGAGTATTTATTAAATAGTTAAAATAGTTTTTAATTAATAATAATTAATTAAATAGTGTTAAAATTTATTTTCTTTTTCTAATAATTTTCTTTTATCTTTAGGATTCCAAAAATGTCATTTTTATATTTTTAGGTCTTTTATTTCTTAGTTTTCAATTTTTTTATTTTGTGCGTATACGTAGTTTTTAAAACTTACGTTTACGTTTCTTTGATCTGGTTGTTGTGCTTTCCAAATCTGTACTCAATTCCTTTCCAATCAATCAGTAGTGTAATTTCTAATCCAAATCCTTTGCAGATCACTATCCTTAGTGATCATTCTATCTTCTGAGTTTGTTTAACACACCATTGAGTCTCCTTGGGACTAAACGACCCGGGAATCCCCTGTATTCTCTGATCTTCATTGTATTTGTGCTTAAGCTGTTTTAAGTCTGTTAGACTTGACGGTTTAGCGCAGATCAAAATTTTGGCGCCGCTGCCGGGGAGGCTTTAGCGTGTGTTTAGCCATTTTCAGATCCATTGTTGCACATACCCACCATTTGTAAAAAGTTTTTGTAAAGTTATAAAAAAATCAAAAAAAAGTCATTAACACTTTTCCCAAAGTGTTAAAACACCAAAAAAATATAAAACAACAAAACAATCGGAACGTTTTCTATTTTGTATTCTCTTTTAAGGTGATTCTTGAAGAGATACGATTTGGTTAAACGGGACGATAACAAAAATATTATCCAAAAGTTTTTGAACCCATCTGCACAAATCTTACCTACGTCTTTTCAGTGGTACTTAATATACATAAAAATCAACCACCGCAAATCAAGGCAGTGCACTACCTAACTGGGGGTGCGACCATTAATAGGTTCCCGAACATCAGATTTAAAACTTGCCTTTGTGTCACTTGTGATTTGGTGTACCTTTTTCAAAGAAGCCATTTCATTTGTGATTATTGGTTAAGTTCACTTGTGTTTTGCCTCATTTGTTTTGAAAACTGATTTTTATACATAGTGCATGCGCACTCGTTCTTCCAGTTCTACAAGTCCACTTTCTGAACTTGGAAACATTCCTCGTAGACGTAGAGGACGTTCAGCTCCTTCAGCCATGACTGAGGAACGTCTACCACCACCACCTCATGTCGAAATGGCAGAAGACAAACCAATGAATGAGCTTCTCCAAGCACCCATCGAGGGTTACGGAGATGCCATTGTTGTTCCAGCCATCGTGGCTGACACTTTCGAGCTCAAAACCGGGTTGCTCAATCTAGTAACCCAAAGCCAATTCTATGGTTTTGAGCGGGATGATCCTCATGCACACATTCGATGGTTTAACAAGATAGCATCTACCATCAAATACAAGAATGTCCCACACGAAGCTATCAAGCTTCTTCTGTTCCCATTTTCTCTAGAGGGACAAGCCCGGAATTGGCTTGAGAAACAACCCCCTCGTTCTATAGAGACATGGGAAGATCTTGTCACCAAGTTTGTTAACGAGTTCTATCCTCCATCCCGAACCACAAGTCTTAAGAATGAGATAATGAAATTTTCTCAGAGATTTGATGAATCATTCGGGGAGGCATGGGATCGTTACAAAGAGTTGCTTCGCAAGTGTCCGCATCACGGTTTTACCGAGTTAATGCAAATGGATACTTTCTACAATGGTCTCAATCAGGCCAATCAAGACTCTTTGAATGCCTCCGCGGGAGGTAATTTCCTGAGCAAGACCACCAAAGAGGCCTTGCAGATCATTGAGAACAAATCTCAAGTCCGTCCTTTCAGAGCTAAGACATATCAGTCTAATGCTGGACCTTCTTCTTCTTCATCCCCCGTGAGTACATCTAGCACCGATGCTAAGATTGATAAACTCACAGACATTGTTCAGGCTTTGGTTCTTGCTAACCAAAAGAAAGTCTCCTTCACTCAGCCACCAACACATGCTGAAGTGAAGAAAGTCGAGAGTTGTGTCACTTGTGGTGGTCCTCACGCTTACTACAATTGTACTGCCACCGATGGTAGTCCTTTTGAAGCCAATGCTTTAGCCGGTAGTTCACAACAAGGAGGTAATCAATACCGTCCTCAAAATGAACCACACTACCGTGCTAACACTAATCAGACACCACCCGGTTTTAACCAAAATCACAACATGCCAAACCGGAATCAGAACCAACCAAGAATGAACCAAGGTTATCAAAACCAAGGTAATTTCTATCCTGGACCCAATCAAGGTTTCCAACATCACGGAAACCCCAATCAAAACAATTTCAATCGAGGGAATCAATTTCATGGGAATATGAATCCTAATCAAGGGAATTTTGGCTATAATCAAAACATACGGCCTCAAATTGTCCCTCCAGCTCCTCCCGTCATTACTCCTCCAGGACCATCATCTGATGAGTTACTGAAGCAGTTTATGAAATCCCAAGATGAAATGAACCGGTTGTTGGTCAGTCAGATTGCTGATCTGAAGAAGTCTTTAAATGATCGACCCTCGGGCTCAGGTACTTTACCAAGCAACACGATCGCTAACCCGAGGGGCGATGCTAAGGCGATCACAACCCGAAGTGGTGTTTCATACACTGGACCTGCTGTTCCTACTACTCCTTCTTCTTCTTCTCCTCCAAAGGTAGTGGACAGTGAACCTCCAAAACACAATGGACCTACGACTCCAATGCCTCCTCCACCAGTGCCAATGAGTCAAGTTACCAAGGAAACAACGGACAAAGTGCATAATTCAAGCCCACGAAGTACATCACACGTCCAACCTTCGGTAGTCCAACCTCAAGTGGTCCAGAAACCCAAATCAAATCAAGGAGTTGTTTTTGAACCTCCTGTAGCTCCTGTTGAGAATCAGAAATCCAAATCCTCTATTCCTTACCCATCGCGTTTGAATGAGCAAAAGCTCCGTGAGAAAGCTAGTCATCAAATGGATAAATTTTTCCAAATTTTCCAAGAGTTACATTTTGACATAAGCTTTGCGGATGCTATCATGCTGATGCCCAAGTTCGCATCGACTCTCAAACACATGTTAAGCAATAAGGAAAAGCTGTTTGAAATGGCTAAGACTCCTCTTAACGAGAACTGCTCTGCAGTTATTCTAAAGAAGCTTCCAGAAAAGCTTGGAGATCCTGGGAAATTTCTCTTACCTTGTGTATTCCCAGGGATGGTTGAATGCTTTGCCCTAGCAGATCTTGGTGCAAGCATTAATCTTATGCCATATTCAGTGTGGAAGAAACTTTCTCTTCCGGAACTCACTCCTACATGCATGACTCTCGAGCTTGCTGATAGATCCATATCCCGTCCTCTTGGCATTGCTGAAGACGTGTTTGTGAAAGTAGGAAAGTTCCATTTCCCAGCTGACTTCGTGGTTGTTGATTTTGATGCCGATCATCGGGTTCCTCTCATTGTTGGTCGAGGATTCCTGAGAACGGGCCGTGCTCTCATAGATGTATTTGAGCAGGAAATCACATTGCGTGTTGGTAATGAAGCTGTCACCTTCAACCTTGACCAAACTTCGAGGTACTCCGCAAATTATGATTCTGAATCGGTTAACCGAATAGATATCATTGATGTTGCTTCTGACGAGTACTCTCAAGAAGTTCTTGGTTACTCTCATAATTCTGTGAGTGGGGATTCCACCACATCTTCTCAGCCTATCATAGCCAATTCTACTCCTTCTCTCACTCCGTTTGAGGGAAGCGACTTCATCTTAGATGAGATTGAAGCATATTTGGCTAGTGATTCTGTACCTTGGGAAATTGATCACGCTCCAATTGATATTGAGGGGGATATACTTCTTATTGAGAAGTTGCTCAATGATGATCCATCATCAACCCCTCATCCCAGTGATTCAATCCCAGTTGAGATTAATCAAAATGAGATTAATCTGGAGGGAGATATTCTTCTTGAGAAATTGTCAAATCTGGATACTTCTCCTTCTCTCCTTCCCATCAAGCTTCATAATAAGGAAATCAAGTCAGTTGAGAAAACTGAAGAATTTCCTGAGGTTGAGCTTAAGGACTTACCTCCTCATCTCGAGTATGCATTCCTTGAGGGTGATGATAAATTACCCGTCATTATTGCTCGAGATTTGAGTAAAGATGAAAAAGCTGCTCTCATTAAAATCTTGAAGTCACACAAGCAAGCAATTGCTTGGAAACTCTCCGACATCAAAGGTATAAACCCTGAGTTTTGTACCCATAAAATCTTGATGGAGGATGACTTTAAACCAGCAGTTCAACATCAGAGACGAGTGAATCCAAAAATCCATGATGTTATCAAACAAGAGGTTATCAAACTTCTTGATGCAGGATTGATTTACCCGATCTCAGACAGTCCTTGGGTCAGCCCAATTCATTGTGTTCCGAAAAATGGTGGCATTACTGTTATCACAAATGAAGATAACGAGTTAATACCAACTCGATTGGTAACGGGATGGCGTGTTTGCATCGACTATCGTAAGTTGAATGACGCCACCCGTAAAGACCATTTTCCTCTACCCTTCATGGACCAGATGCTTGAGAGATTAGCAGGGAATGAATACTACTGTTTCCTTGATGGTTTCTCGGGTTACTTTCAGATCCCTATTGATCCACAGGATCAAGAGAAAACCACATTCACTTGCCCATACGGAACTTTTGCCTACAAACGTATGCCTTTTGGCTTATGTAATGCTCCTGGCACGTTCCAACGATGTATGATGGCCATATTCCACGACATGATCGGGGAAACAATGGAAGTGTTTATGGATGACTTCTCGGTCATTGGGGATTCTTTTCAATCATGTCTCTCCCATTTAGATAAAATGCTTCAAAGGTGTGAAGACACCAATCTTTGTCTAAACTGGGAGAAAAGTCACTTTATGGTCAAAGAAGGCATTGTCCTTGGCCATAAGATTTCAAAGAACGGGATTGAGGTAGATAGAGCAAAAGTCGATGTTATTGCTAAGCTACCTCATCCTACTACCGTCAAAGGTATTAGGAGTTTTTTGGGTCATGCCGGTTTCTATCGTAGATTCATACAAGATTTTTCCAAAATCGCCCGGCCCATGACCCATCTTCTTGAAAAGGATGCTCCTTTTATCTTCTCACCTGAGTGCATCGTAGCTTTTGAAACATTGAAGAAAAAGCTTACTGAAGCACCCATTCTCGTTGCTCCCGACTGGGACTTGCCTTTTGAGCTCATGTGCGATGCAAGTGATTTTGCTATCGGTGCAGTCTTAGGGCAACGCAGAAACAAGCATTTTCAGCGTATTCACTACGCAAGCAAAACTATGACTGAGGCTCAAACTCATTACACCACCACAGAAAAAGAGCTATTAGCCGTGGTGTATGCTTTTGAGAAGTTTCGGCCGTATCTTATCTTGACCAAATGCGTGGTGTATACGGATCACTCGGCTCTTAAATATCTCTTTGCAAAACAAGATGCAAAGCCGAGATTGCTTCGTTGGATTCTCCTCCTCCAAGAATTTGATATCATTATACGTGATAAAAAAGGAGCTGAGAATCTAGCGGCTGATCATCTGTCCAGATTAGAAAACCCTCACCAAGATGTTTTCGAGAAAAAGGAAATAAATGAAACATTTCCTCTCGAGACACTCAATGCGGTTTCTTTTCGTGGAAATTCTACCACCCCATGGTTTGCTGACTTTGCAAATTACCATGCGGGTAACTTCATTGTGAAAGGGATGTCGACCCAGCAGAAGAACAAATTCTTCAAAGATGTTAAACATTATTTCTGGGACGACCCTTTCTTGTTCAAAATCTGTGCGGATCAAGTCATCCGACGGTGTGTTTATGGACAGGAAGCTATTGACATTCTCACAGCTTGCCATGCTGGACCCACCGGGGGCCATCATAGTCCAAACTACACCGCCAAAAAGGTGTTTGATTCCGGGTTCTATTGGCCCACAATCTATAAGGATGCCCACGATTATGTCAAAGCCTGTGACGCTTGTCAACGTCATGGTAATATATCTCAAAGGAATGAAATGCCACAAAATGCCATTCAAGTTTGTGAGATATTTGACATATGGGGTATTGATTTTATGGGGCCGTTTCCATCTTCTCGTGGTAACAAGTACATACTCGTGGCTGTTGACTATTTGTCAAAATGGGTTGAAGCAAAAGCTTTACCCACCAATGATGCCCGAGTAGTTGTGAAGTTTTTGAAATCTCTGTTCGCCAGGTTTGGAACTCCGAGAGCGATAATAAGTGATCGTGGTACACATTTCTGTAATGACCAATTTGAAAGAGTCATGCAAAAGTATGGTGTTACCCACCGTCTCTCTACTGCATACCACCCCCAAACAAGTGGGCAGGTGGAAGTTTCAAACCGTGGCCTTAAAAGGATTCTTGAAAGGACAGTAGGCGAAAATCGTGCATCCTGGTCGGATAAGCTTGATGACGCACTCTGGGCTTTTCGTACAGCTTACAAAACACCTATCGGGTGTACTCCATACAAGCTAGTGTACGGAAAGGCATGTCATCTTCCGATCGAGTTAGAGCACAAGGCATACTGGGCCTTGAAGCATGCAAACTTCGATATACAGACAGCCGGTGATCACAGAAAAGTTCAAATGAATGAACTAAATGAACTTCGTGATCAAGCTTATGAGAACTCTTTGATCTACAAGCAAAAGACAAAGAAGATTCATGACTCCAAGATCAAGAACCGCGTTTTCAACGTTGGTGATCGAGTCCTTCTTTTCAATTCTAGATTGAAGATTTTCTCGGGAAAGCTCAAGTCCCGCTGGTCTGGTCCATTCACTATTGCTAAGGTTTATCCTTATGGTACCGTTGAGTTATCTCAACCCGATGGTCCTAATTTTAAAGTGAATGGTCATCGAGTTAAGCATTACTTTGGAGAGGACATTCCCCCTGTGGTTGTCCCGGATTTACAAACATTCCCCATGAACCAATGAATGCGGGGATCGAGTCAAGCTAGTGACTCGGTAATCAAAAACATTAGCACGCACCATATGGGTTTTCACCCATAATTCTGTCTTCTTACCCCCTTTCTACCACCCTAGTGTGGGGGAGTATCCCCACACTGTTGTATATTCTCATTCTTTCAAAAAAAAAAAAAAAAAAAAAAAAAAAATCTTCTTCTAAATAAATGGCCGTAGTATTTCCCTTTTACGTTCTTTGTTTCGGCATAACCGCCGGTACTTTGAATATTGAGGGCAATATTCATTTCTATGTGTGGGGGGGAATTCTCACGAATTTCATGTATTATCTACTTAATTCCCCCGTTTTTGGCCAAATTTTTTTTTGGAGTAAGTGTTCTACACTTTCTCATTTGGTTATCAGTCCGCCATGTCTGTAAGACAAAAGGATTGGCTAATCCAGGAGCAAACGGCTCTTGGTAAAGATTTCTCAAATCCGTTTATATGGCTTGCAATTTGCCCAAAATTGTATGGTTCCTCAACTCCCCATCATCCTCAAAAGATAATGAGTTGGCTAGCCCGCAAGGTTATGGCTTGTGGTAAAGGCAGTGGAAAATCCATAATTGGTATTCAGCTCACCAAAGATAATCCTGATAATTTATCTAAGAGTTGGCTAGTCCAGAAGGGTACGGCTTCTGGTAAAGACACATCAAATCCGTTATATGGTTTATGATTTACCAATAAATCATCTGGTTATCGTTGTACCAAGATTCTTACTTGAATCAAAACAATTGGCTACTCCAAAAGTGATGGCTTTTGGTAAAGAGTTTTTCAAATCCATCAAAGTTTTCTCAAATCATTGCTAGGGACTAGCAATATCTTAGTGTGGGGGATTGATGAGTGTCTAAATACTCATCATTTTTGTATAATCTAAACTGCAAAATCATCTGAAAACACTCAGAAACACATCAAAATGATCAAAATATCACAAATCAGTGTTTTATGTGTTTTAATTGCAAAAATATCAAAATCAGATGAAAAATGTATCAAGTTTGCAAAATTGGCAGTTTTAGTCCCCTAAGTTTTAAAAGTTGTCAAATCTAGTCCCTGGAATTCAAAAATGTGGAAATTTATCATTCAAGGTCCCTAAAGTATTCTAAGTTGTTTAAAATGATCCTTGAATGAATTTTTGGTCAATTGGCAAGAAAAGTCCCTAAACTTTGAAATTTTGCAAAATTAGTCCTTGGACTTTTAAAATGGAATTTTAGAAAAAAGGGTTCTTGTTTTATCAATGTTGGTCATAATTGGTCCTTGTGAGAAGTTTGAAAAAGTTGCAAGATCAGTCCTTGAAGTTTGGCAAATTTGCAAAATTGGTCCTTGTTGTTATAGCCTAAAACCAAACGGATCCTTTAATATCACAAAGCCCAAATCCAAAAACAAGCCCATTCCCTTTGGCCCTTGACCCCCTTTGGCTGACCCTTGAGCCAGGTCAAATTGCAAAAAGAACCCAACCACCCCATTTTGACCACCCCGTATTATTAAGCCTACGGTCAACACAAGTCAAACCCAAAGAAAAACCGCCAACACTGTAGACTCTCCTCTTCACCTCTGTATACCCAAAACCAGAGATGGTTTTCACCACATTTTCAACCCCCCTCCATACCATGTCCCCTCCTCCTCTTCTAAACAACAAAATCCTTTAATTGCTCAAACCAAACCTCATTAATTCTCAAACCTGCTTTGAAGAATATTTGGCGCCAAAAATGCAAGGTGGACGGTTCTGATTATTTTGAGTGATCCAAAGGCTAGAATGTGGTGGGAAACAATCAGAGACATGTGGGAATGTGGAAAAGTCTATAAAGTGGGGAGATGATGCATTGTATCAAGTATCTAGAGTAAATTTTAGTTTATTGTTGTCGTTTTAAGTATTTTTAAGTTTAAGTGTAATTAAAAGCTTTCAAGCATTCTGTTTTGAGTATTTCAGTGTATTGTAAGACTTTTTCAAGTAGCAATTTAAAGTTTTAATCACTTCTCAAGTTTATGCAAAATCTCAAGTTTATGCAAATTCTCATATGTTTCCAATGTTGTTGTTAGATGTTTGTATGAACTGAATTAGATCACTTAAGCTCCCAGAAAGCTCATTGAAGCTTTTAGATATTTTAAAATTCAGTTGAGAGTCAAAAATAGAAAATCACCAAAAATCCAATTAAATAGCTAAAAAAATAAAAAATCACATGGAGATGAAGAAGAAAAGCTGGAGCAGGGTATATTTTTGATGGCCTTGGTTTAGAGCTCTGTGGAGAGCATTTAGGATTGGTTCTCAGTTCCTAGTTCTCAGTTTGTGCCTCAAAGTCATTTGTAAGCTTTTTTTGACTAATTTGGCTTTTCACTGTTACAAGTGTTCATTAGTTCTAATTTCTGTTTCTATTTGTGAATTAGATATAGTTAAGTGTGTTTAAACAATAAAATCAATTAGTGGTTCTTTTAAATTTGTAGTTTAGTTAAATCTTATTTTGACAGTTAAACAAGCTTAGGTCTAGATTCTTGGTTTCTAGCTGTTAATGTTGTTGATTTATGTTTCCTTAGTTCTAAAATGTGAAAATACATGGATTGCAGTCAAGTTAATGGTTGAAATTTGTGAGTTGCTTTGAAAAATTTCAAAACAGCCACAATAAGGGGTGTTTGGTTTGTTGTGTTCAAAGGTGCTCTAGTCTTTAG
This sequence comes from Chrysanthemum seticuspe, assembly GCA_019973895.1. Classification (NCBI taxonomy): domain Eukaryota; kingdom Viridiplantae; phylum Streptophyta; class Magnoliopsida; order Asterales; family Asteraceae; genus Chrysanthemum; species Chrysanthemum seticuspe. Next base: position 173,027,795 of record BPTQ01000007.1, read on the forward strand.
CTTTGTTGGAAATCTGCATAACTTGGTTTAAACCACTTATTTCAGTCAAGAAAACAAGTCATAGTTCAAAGAAAGTCAAAATTTCATTTGATTGTGCCTTATGCAGTCACTGTTGAGATTTCATGATCCTTGATCATTATTTTGTGTTCAAAAGTTAATAATCTTGCTCAAATCAGTCTTAGTTTACCTTTACACATTATATTAAGTGCTTAAGATCAATTCAAAATCCATTTTGGTCAACTTTTAGTTTTTGTCAAAAAGTCAAATTGACAATTAGGTCGTTTTTGAATAAAAAAGATATTTTCACTGTGGGTTTATTAAATAGATTCAGCTTACAATCTCTTGGGGTATTAAAGTTTGGTTGGTGAATAAAAATACAAAAATGATAGTTCTTGGTTTCTCAGTCTTTTAAGTGCTTATTCAACAGCTTTTCTTGGGGTACCTGTTTGCAAATCTGCCCTGTGCACAGAACATAAGCCCAAATTGATAAGCTTGCACTGAGCTTATTAGTTGTCCAAATCTTTTGTTCTCTGGTTCTTTGGAAAGCCAACCTGGTCCTCTTGGATTGTCAAGTCTTGTTTTTCACTTTTGAGCTTGTTAGCTAGGGCTGCTAAGAGCTTAAAGCTTGTCCCCTTTTCTGTTTTTCACTACATAAGTAAAGTGCTTATTGCTTGTTCTTAGCTTATCAGTGTGCTTCTTTTCATTCTTTAGTTTCATTTCAGTAGCTTATAACTTATTCCATCTTATTCCAGCTTCTGTTTCAGTGAGTAAGCTTGTTTGAGCTTATTTCCACCAAATAAGCTCATATAAGCACTGTTGGGGTAATAAGCCATCAAATCAGCTTATTTTTGTTTTGTAAATTTTTTGTCTTTATTAAAGTTTCATATTATTAGTATATAAGTAGTTTTCAAAAATAAAAATCAGAAAAACATCAATATAAAAATAGTGATAGCGTTTATTTAATATTTTTTAGCTTTTTGATTTTTCTTTTCAACTTATTAATAAGCAAATCTTGTTTTTCTCTTTTTCTTAGGTTTCTGTCATCATATAGGATTTTTAGAAAAAGTTTCAGATTTTTCTCTATCTTTTTAGTATTTTTTATAATTTTAAATAGTTAAAAATAGTAATTAATTAGTAATAAATAATTAAAAAGTCTAAAAAATATATTTTCTGTTTTAAAATTAGTTTTATTATATTTTAGATTTTTCAAAGTTAAAATTTTATTTTTCCAAGTTTATTTTGTATTTTCTAGTATTTAAGTGTGTTTTAAATAGTTATTAATTAGTAATAATTAAATAAAAAGTGTGAAAAATATATTTTTAGTTTTAAAATTAGTTTTATAGTATTTTAGATTTTTCAGAATCATAAGTTTATTTTTCTAGCCTTATTTTGTATTTTCTTCTATTTTAGAGTATTTATTAAATAGTTAAAATAGTTTTTAATTAATAATAATTAATTAAATAGTGTTAAAATTTATTTTCTTTTTCTAATAATTTTCTTTTATCTTTAGGATTCCAAAAATGTCATTTTTATATTTTTAGGTCTTTTATTTCTTAGTTTTCAATTTTTTTATTTTGTGCGTATACGTAGTTTTTAAAACTTACGTTTACGTTTCTTTGATCTGGTTGTTGTGCTTTCCAAATCTGTACTCAATTCCTTTCCAATCAATTAGTAGTGTAATTTCTAATCCAAATCCTTTGCAGATCACTATCCTTAGTGATCATTCTATCTTCTGAGTTTGTTTAACACACCAATGAGTCTCCTTGGGACTAAACGACCCGGGAATCCCCTGTATTCTCTGATCTTCATTGTATTTGTGCTTAAGCTGTTTTAAGTCTGTTAGACTTGACGGTTTAGCGCAGATCACATGCGAAAACAACTAGACAATTAAGGGCGATTTTCTACTAACTACTTGAATCCAAAAACTTTACCTAAAAATTAAAAATAAGACTAAAATCTAAAAAATTTAAAAATCATATCATTTTTCCTATTTTCTTCCCTCCCATATACTTAAGTTTTGCATTGTCATCAATGTAATAAAATGAACTTCAAAGTAAAGGAAATGGGAAAAAGAAATAGTCAAAAAGATACCACGGAATAGAATATGCAATATGCATATTGGGTCATACGCACGCATGTGAGTTATCCAACTCCAAATATTGACCAACAATAAGCTTATGTCATATCCATCCTGCAAACAAAACTGAAAAATATACACAATACACAAAACAAACAAACAAACTGCAAACAATCCAAACGATACTTAAAAATAAACATAAACAAAGTATGATAATAATCCTAAAGAAATAGTAAGAGATAGAGATAGAGAAAATATTGTTCGACACACATAAGCATTGTTTTTGAAATCACAATCCAAAGAATGATCCACGAGCATTCGTCATCCTCACTCATCTCATCACCTTCATCATCATCATCTTCGTCCTCACTTTCGGTCTCATAGTTCTCTTCCTCATCAAAGACCGTGTAAACTTTCCTCTTCTTCTTCTTTCCTCCCAGCTCCCGATGAAGATCCTCCAACATCATAGCTAGATCCTCCAACCTCGAGTAATCTACCATACTCAGGCACTGGGTCGGGAAATGGTGCATAGCCAGGATATGGGTACGGATACGGTCCAGGATACGAGGTGTAAGGGAAAGGATATGGTGGAACATTAGGTGGATTATAGGGAGGCAACTCATAATTGGCTTCTTGAGCCATGTGTTGAAAGAACAGAATCGAATAATCATTAATGTAGTTGTTCCTCAACATCATCAAATCTCTCCAAACATCCCTACACTCAATTTCATTCAAGTGCCGGTTCCAATCTCCCCAACCTGAGTCAAAACTACTAGTCGTACCCGTTTACACGTTACCGATTCGTACATTGCCCATCGGTACATTGCCCGGCTGCTGTGGTGGTGGTGGTTCAATCCATGCTCCCAAAGTCTTTGTCATCCTATTCAAAGCTTTTCCAAAACTCTTTGCATCCCAAGTCTCACTAACCTTTGGATCATCACACTTAGCCAACTCATTGCTATTGTAGTACCCTAGATTCTTTGCCAACCTCGTCACATAATGACCTCCATATATGTTACTATTACCTTTGATACCCGGGGATTTCCTAGACAAATGCTCGGCTATGAGCCAAGCCGCATTCCCATCCTTGGTTTCTTCCAACAACATCATTATCCACAAGTCCGGCTTTTGGCATTTGTCCCGGCTTCCAATTCTGTGAAACGGCCCCCATACTAGCAACTTATGTAGGACTCTCAACAATGGATTCCTAAGTGTTGGAATCACTCCTAAACTATATTTCAAGTGTTTGTAATTAACATGTAATAGGTTGCTTAATTAGGCTTTTATGTTAGTATTAAAGGCAAGGCTTATGTAGAAAGCCCATAAGCCTTGGCCCATATCCAATAAGGAAGGAAGGGACTAGAAGTGTTGCCCTAGCTCCCTTCCCCTATAAATACCTTTGTAAACCTTCATTTGAAGGTTGGTTGTTCACTTCTACATTTATCATACGCATAACATTTCATATATCATTCCTGTTTGTGTTTAAGTGTTCATCCGACCACTCCTTCATCTATTTCTTTACATATTGATGCTTGTGTTGCAAACATGGTGACCTAACATTGGTATCATTCGCCATCTAGTTGGGTGAAACACTTTGTGTTTTTTAAAAGTTTTATACATATACGCGTGGGTTTTGTGCTTAAAATTTTCAAACGCTTAAAATCTTTCATTTTTACACTTTAAAACTTAAGATTCTTGTACTTTAAGGTTTATTTGGTGATAAAGTTTAAGTTTTTGGCATAAAGTTTGAAACTTTACGTGTGTAAAAGTGTTTTTGAGCTTGTTTTCATTCGTGTACTCATTGTTACGCGTAAGGTGAAAAAGTGGGTTGGATCATCAAGTTTCATACTTTTATGATATTTTGGTGATATTGAAGTTTTTTTATCATAAAAATCAGGTTTCTAAACATTTTTTGTGCTTAAAAATTAGTTTTGGTTAAGATTGGAAATTCCTACGCATAGTAAAACCCTAGTTTTACTCGTAAGCATTCAAAGTCTACGCATAAGCTCCTCAACGTTTGATCTTTAGTGCTACTGGTTTACTCAGTGTTTTCTTGCTTGGATAAGCCTGAAAACACTTCGACTTTAGATATCTTTTACACTGGAATAAGTGTAAAGGATTTTTGGGCAAAACCCTAGTTTTACGCCTAAGCTAATCACTTGCGCGTAGAATTCTTTACGCCTAAGCGTTTTCTTACGCCTAAGCCTGTCTTACGCATAAGCTAATCTTACGCATAAGGATTCTACTACCAAGCCTTTGGTTTACGCCTAAGCTAAGTTTTCCTCAAGTCTACGCGTAAGCTATTCCTACGCTTAAGCGTTATTGTTACGCGTAAGTTGGTGTTTTTACGCATAAGGTATTTTCACTGCATAAGCTAGTTTTCTATGCATAAGGATACTTCATCAACAAAGTTTCATTCGACTACAAAGATCCATCATCAACACAAGTTTCAATATGTCTCAACCACTATACTCTAGCTACTTTCCTCATATGTATCCTCAACAACAACTCTATCAACAACTTCAACAACAATTTCCTCAAGGAGCAATTCAACCACAAATGATTCAACCACCCCTAGTATTCAAGTACAACCTTACACAAACTTTCAAAATCAGCATCCATCCAAATATGCTATGAAGGAACCGTCTTGGTTTGCAAAGATGTGTGAAGCTTTAAGTAGCCAACAATCCATTCATGAGGCTGGATCACTTGATAGACCTCCAATGCTCACTCTCGGAAACTACGATCAATGGGTGATAAGGTTCTTTAGGTTTTGTGATCTAAAGAAGCCACATGGAAAGTTCTTGAAGAAGGTCATCCTTGAAGGTCCATTTCAGATGCCTACTATCACTGTACCCGGAGATCCGAATGCTAATCCACCAAGAGATGATATCACCAACGTTGTCGGTCTTAATGAACTCACTACTGACCAACTTCTACACATGGAAGCCGATGAACTTGCAATGCAATATATCCTTTTAGGATTACCGAATCTGATACTTCGTAGTGTTGATGCTCAGAAGATTGCTAAAGCAATGTGGGAGCATATTCATCTTTTAATGGAAGGCACAGAACTCAATCAAGAAGACATGGAATCCAAAATCTACTTAGCATATGAACACTTCATGATTGAACTAGGGGAGACATTAGAGTCATATCATCATCGATTCTCAGACATCATCAATGACTTGGAAAAACATAACATCATTATGCCAAGAATTGCAGTCAACACTAAGTTCCTTAGTAGTCTTGGTCCTGATTGGGAAATGTATGTCATTTTCATCCGTCAAACAAAGAATCTTCATCATGCTACATACGGATTGTTGTACGACTATTTGAAGCCCCACCAAAAGGAAGTTGACAAAGAAAGGATTATCTGTGGAGTCCCTGCTTCGCCTTCACTTCTGGATAATCAAACTCTAGCTTTGTGGGCTCAAACGTGTTATCCTCAATTCCCTACTTTGCAAACTGTCTTCACAAATCCTCCACAACCAACTGCTACAATTACACCATATGATCCGTCACAACAACAATCTTAAGAAACTCAATTGGTTCCATACAACAACAACAATGATCATGCACTTTACAGTGAATCTAATGAGGATGCAGAAGCTTTCGATGCATTGCAACAAGGGTTTGTCATGATTGCTAGAGCCTTCGGCCGATATTCAAACAAATCCAACAATCGCATTCGTACCTCATCATACACAAGGAATCAGGCTGTTGTTAACAATGGACGTGTTGAAGTTCAGAATCGTGGTAATGTTTGTCAGATGGGTAGTGGTCAAGGGTTTAATGCTAATGGAAGGAATAACATGGGTGCTCCACAACAACGAGCTCAAGTGGTTGATCAGGGAAATGCTCAGACTGGGATTAATGGTTTTCGTTGTTATAACTGTAATGAGAAGGGTCATCTGGCTAATGCATGCCCAAAGCCGAGGACAAGAGGCAGCGCTTATCACAAAGAGGCTTTACTCTTGGCTCTCAAGGATGAAGTTGGTGGCACTCTTACCAACAAGGAATAGAGCTTCATGGCAAATGCAGATTCTGATGATGACATGGAGGACTTGCATACTAATGCAGCAGTTATGTTAATGGCAAACATGCAAGAACTCCACATGAGTGATACAGGCCCAGTGTATGACACTGACGGCTTGTCTCAGGTACCGGATCAAACTATATTCATTACTGATCTGATATCTTCGCCAACATCTGCATCCGACGAGGATCAGAGTGTTCAACCTGAGCCATCTACATCTCATTCCGATAATAATCAAATAGATCCCTTAGTTATATTTGACGATCAAGATGACCTTATGGTTAATATTGATAATCAAGTTGACTCCGTGGTTATATTTGAGGATCTAAATAATGATCATGTTGAGACTCACGTTGAACAAGCTGAACTTTTGTCTAATTCAGATATTGAGCTCATGACCTTACTTAAGGACCAAAAATCTCGAATGGAAAAATGCCTTGACATCAATCAGCAATTAAAGGATAAAAATGCACTGCTGACTAAGGATAATGAATGCTTAAAATTTCAACTCAACATTTTTCAAACACAAGAAAAACGTGAAAAAGGTTTTGAAGTCGCTTTTGCTAAATCTTACCAAAACGAAAAATCTTTGGAAAAACAGATATGTGATCTAGTTGCATCAAAGAATGCTTTGTTGTCTCAAATAGAACAACTAAAATATGATCATAAACAACAAATTAACGCTCTCACTTCGGAAACTCAAAAAGCCAAGTCTGAGTTGTTAACTTGTCAAAAACAGTTCCGTGAGTACAAAAAGCATTCAAAGAAACGAATAGATGACTATCTTGAAGAAATTGTCGACTTACAAAGAAAAATAAAAGAATTTCGAAATGTTGTTTATAAACATGGTGAGTCAATCACAACTATTCAAAAGTTTACTTTTAAACCAAATCCAAATGGATATGGACCGAATCTTGCTGATTACAAACCAAAGTTTTCACATAGAGCATTCAAACCAAATCCTCAAGTTTACAGTGCAGAACATAGAATTGATGATTCCATTATGAGTGTTGTTGAATATAATCGCATGGAGGAATTAGATGCAGAAGACGAGAGTCGGTCAAAATTAGAAAATGTTGTTTGTAACAAACCATTTAACTATTTAAAAGCCATAACTTTCGTCGCACAACAGGATAATTCTAACACACCTTGGGTTATCACGCCTATTTCTGAGTCTTCTAATGTTGGTCCTCAACCCAATACTGCACAAATTAATGGTCCTTTACCTTCACTTAGTGAAGTAAAAACAGTACCCGAACGTTGTCAATTTCTTAAATATTTTGAAACATTCCTATCGGACATCAAACTTTTAGAACGTGAAATTGAAATCAATTCTGAAATAAAAGTTGAACATTTTCAATCGCCTCATGCGCGAGAACAAAGAGATATTTTTCAGAAAATAATTTTACCTCATGTCCGAAATTTCAAAATGTGTGCAATATATTGGGAAAGGGATTTTCACAAGGAGCTTGGACTTATGAAAACGGTTTTCGAGAAAATAGAAACATCAATTTCAAATACAAAACGTAAAAAGAAAATGTTAAGAAAAGATGTTGATCGACTCTTGGAAGATGTTATATGTGCTGATACCATTTATGTTGTGTTGCTACATTCTGTTGCATATGCATTTGATTATATCACTGCTGATTCTGTTGATTATGTTGAAAATGTTGAGAATACCGATAATGTGTCACAAATCAAGTCTTTAAAAGTTGAAAATGAGCGTTTGTTAAACGAGCTTTCAAATGTAAAACGTCGTCTTCAATGGTGTCAAAAAGATTGTCAAAATCGAGAACTCGCTTTGCAAAACAAAATCAACCAGTTGCATACCAAAACTCTTAATCCAAAACTTGAGCAACTGGATGATGAAAACGTGTCTTTAAAGTGTCAAATTTCAAAATATGAACAAGAAATTTCAAAAGTTAAAAAGGAATATGGTGTCATATTTGATTTACTCAAAAAGACTCGTGCTTAAGCGTCAAAAGATCTTGATGACCATCTTGCATATACCAAAGATGTTTTACGACAAAATGGAAACACTCGTTCTGAAAATCAAGTTTTGTTACACACTATCCATGATCTAAAAGCAGAGTTGGTGAACCTTAAGCAAGATAGGAATAGTAACACAAATATACTTGCACCAGGAATTCTTAGACTGCCTACTGACACATCACAAGAAACTAATGTGCTTCCCTCTACTGAAACATGAATAGTTGCCTCTTTTCCCAACGCCAGCACTTCACAGCTTAAGAGCACCACAAGGAAGAATAGGGAGTTGTGACGTAAGAAAAGAACAATAAAGACCTCTCAAGTAGAAGAACACCTTAGGACTTTGAATAAGACTCAAGTTGCACCCACTTTAGATATTGCGTCTGACAAATGTAATGGAAAAAGTGATGTAACGAATGTTGCATCTTTAAATACTTTAAATGTTATGTTTGAAGCTTCTTATGTTGGTTGTCGTAAAAGCATGTTTTCTGGTTGTCATGATAAATGTGTTGCTAATGCTATCTGATCTCGTAAGCGGAATAATAGAAAACGGAATACCTCTAGGCCCACTAATGCTTCTAAGTCTGTGCTAGGTTGTAACATATTGGATTTCACAAACACATCACATAACAATAATATGGGTCGAATACTATGATGAGTTTAGAGAGAGAAAGTGGGATTGGAGCCTTTCTAGAGAGAGAAAGTGAAAGAAAACATAGAAGGTTAGATTAGAATGAAAGGTCCAACTCTCTACCTTGGGAGGTAGAGGGTATTTATAGTTACATACTACACGTCCTCCTTCGGACTGTGGATCAGGCATACAGTGGGTAAACACCCGTCCTTCCTCCACGGTGTTACTCTAAGCTAAACTAAGCTAATAACTAACTAACAAACAAGTAAATAACGATATGTCTACGAGCTAACTTATGCTAGATTATATTTGGGGTGACCGACTCTTCACTATGGAATTTCTAATTCCTAACAATCTCCCCCTAAGGGAGGTCACCCCATGTTTTACATTTCGAATCCTAGCATTCTATTTAATCTTCAGTCTTGAGCTCGTAGACTTTAATTCTTCAACTTTCGCATCTTTGTGCTTTAGCAGTGATACTTCAAAGTCCGCATAGTTTTGTACTTTCAGTGGAGGTCTTTGAACTGATCCACATCTTGTTGATCTTTAAGCTTTCATTGAGATCATCAGCCACAGTAAATCTCTGGATCACCCTTTATTGTGTTGCCATCATGTGATGTTGTGACTTTTGGACCGACATGCTCACACTTTCTGGATCATGACATCTTTCCATCAAAGTAGCGGAAGCTTTACTGGCTCATGAGCGTAGCGGAAACATAGTATAAAAATATCAGAGCCAGGTTCTGTAGATATGCACAAGTCATGATTTATTCAATTAAGTGTAGATGCTATGAGCATGCGGCTTTGGATTGACTCCTCAATTCTGATCAGCTGCAATCGTCGGGGTGTACCTGCATACGACAGTTAGCAATAAAGCGCACAAAAGTGTCTTTGATCACTTTCGTTGAATTGAGGTACACGGCCCACGGTTTCCCGTAGATCAGTACAAGTACTGCCTGTGATCAGGTATAATTCCGAAGAATCTCCTTGACAGGGTTTCGCAGCTGCTCTAGCTGTTCTCAAACCGGAACGTCTCAAAGAAGACAACACGGAGTGAGTGAACCAGCGAATTGAGATTCACTGATTGATGAAAAATTGATTTGAAAACAATCGCGTATTGCTTAGAAAAAGAGTTTTGCAATACGACGAAGGTTTTATGAGAAAGATCAATTTTCAATCATAAATACTTTTTATATTTGAAAAGAGTACACATTTGATGTGCTAGATAAAAGAAGAGATTCGCACATCGAACGGTTTTTCCAAAAGTATTTTTTCAATCAGAGATACTTTTTGTGTTTGAAAACATAAATACACATTCGGTGTGCTAGAGAAAAGAAGATTTGCACATCGAACGGTTTTTCCAAAAGTATTCGTCAATTCCATTCCTGGACCAAGGTTGATTCAAGATTGAATCTCCCCATCGTTTCTATCCAGTTGTCACAAGCTTGATCTTTTGCAAGATTTCACATGTCACCCACCAAGAACTTGTTTGATGTTGGCTCTAGAAGGATTTCCATCTTCATCGTGAATATTTTTATATCACTAGGATATTCTGGCAATACCACAAGGATAATACGTAGGACTCTAAATATATACTTTGTAACACCCCAACCCGATAAGGGTAGAAGTATCACAGTATGATGTCATATCAGAACATACATAATGAACATAAATCAAACAGCGGAAGCCTTACAGTATATCTCAAAAGAATTTCAAGTCAACAAGACTTATCAATACATAAATACAAAGCAAATGAAGTCTAAGATGACTAAGCATGGTCTCTATATCAGCTCATCTCTCAACCCCAAACAATCCCCAGCTCCTAGCTTATGTACCTGCCGCAGGAAAAGAAATGCGGCTGAGCTTAAAAAGCCCAGTGAACAGATATAACGATACAATAAAATAAAACTGAACTGAGAACAAGGTAAGGAAGGTCAGTCAATAAATCTGGTATATCAAAGGAACAGAGTAGGGTAAATGAAACATAGGAAAAGGGGTCAGTTATCCACCACGAGCCAACAAAACAAATCAAATCATATATCCATAGTAGCCTGTAGTAACCAATAGTAACCATAACAGATATAACAGACATGGAGTGATCAGCTCCCAGATTGTGAAGACGCGTATTGCACACGACATCATTCACCAGACAAATCATAATATATCAGATAACAGAACAAATCTAGGATGCATCCATACGCCCCTGCAGACAGATAGTGGCCATACAATATATATCGAGCTCATAATCAGATAACAGAAAGGGACGGTGTGTAACATCACTCGTACACACTAGAGTCATGCCATTGGTGCATCAATGACACGGACATGGAACCCCCATGCCTAGTTATAGCTCGGGTCTCAAACTGACAGGTCAAAGCAAGGTCATATCATAAGGATTCATATCAAAGGTTCAAAAGTCAAAGGTTCATGTCAAAGTCCATATCACAGGTTCATAATCAAAGGTGCATATCAAAGGTTCATAATCAGAAGGTTCATATCAGAGGGTCACATTAAACAGTTCACATAGGAGATTCAATCAAAGGGAGCATAGCAGAGTTATAAGGAAGCCCTAGTAAGAAGGCTCAGAGCAAAGGATAACAGTTCAAAACCAATAACGAATCATGAGAAACCCCTACTGAAAAGGGATAGAATATCTGTACCTTATTCGAAGCAAATCAACAATGAAAGCAAAAATCAAGGAATGAGTTCAACCTCGTCGCCCGGAACCTATATGAATTAGATAACGTTCCATAAGAATCAGATTATTCATTTTAGACGGCTTTCCACTTTTAGCAGGTTCCCACTTTTAGGAATTATTTCCTTTTAAGTAACTTCTATTTTAGGTAACTTTCTATTTTAGGCAGGTTTCCATAATTAGTAACTTTCCATAAATGATAGGTTTCTATATTTAGTAAGTTTCCATAATTAGCAAGTTCCCGTATTTAGTAAGTTTAGCCAATTAGGATGCATTTTGAAGACATATTAGGTTAAGTGAGTATTTACACACTTTAAGGATCATTTAAGGTAATTATGAAAGTTTAGGGTTCAAAGTGTAAATATCATTAACTATGGGCTCTTAATTGTAATTATGTCAAGTTTACTCATTTAACCCCTCTAGTCGTTATATGTGTAAATTAAGTCTTAAATCTCAAAAATATAATAATAGTACGTATTTCGTATAAGTATACATATAACAAATATAAGCCCCGTTTTTAACATAGATTAACATAAGGTTATAAGAATTCACGTGTTCAAGTATTTTAGGTCGAGATCAATAAAATAATATATGATAATACCGATGACACCTTAATTTCATCTTACAAATATCTTATATGTTATTTACCTTCTTATCGTGTTATTTATGATATACATAAGCCCGTATACGACACTCACTTAAACACAACAAAGATCTTAACTCCAAAACAGATTTACACCCTTTTTAAAACCCTTCTAAACAGCCCTTAAAGTTACTCCAATGATACCCCTTAATACCAATTTATTACACCACTTATAAGGCCCGTTTGTACGCGTTTTAAGGACTCGAAACGAAGACATATAAAGCGTTTTACTTATCGTATTTTAGGACCAGCTTTATACATGTGTTTAGTCACATAATTAAGGTCAATAAACTGATCTTTAAGTGTTTACATAACTCATTTTAATAGCCTTCAGTTTATCCTTCCATTTGTACGTTTTATAGGTTCCATATGACACATTATTAGAGCGTTAAACACATGACTAGATAAACCATTCATGACCAGATCTCAACGTCACAAAGACCAGATTTTAGACCCTTATTGACATGTTTAACAAAGTTTTAAGTCATGTCTTTAATGTGTTAATAACCGAGTAAGTTTTATCTTTAGATTAGACATTATATGGGACACATCTTTAGGTTTAATAAGGCGTGTGTAGGGGCTGAAGTGCACGACCAGAGAGACCACCAAAAATCAGATTTCATAAGGCTTTAGTCGACACATATACCTTGTCATTTAGGGTTTCAAATAACTGGTTTTAAACATATGACAATATTACACCTTATTAGGCTCATTTACGCATTAAAGTTACATGATTTTATGAAGAAGAAAGTCGAATGGCTGTTTAAAACTCACGACAAAAAGGGAGACTCAAAACAGTTTATGTTAGCATGGTTCGACATATACCCAACCCCTTATTTCCCTGATTTCATGTGTTACAAATATTTTAGGTTACAAAGTTATTCTTAGGACCATTCACGACATATCAAACAAAACCAAAAACTTGTGCATGGTGATAAACATGTCACGACCAGATTGGAACAAATGAAAGGATAAGAGGCCATGGTGATACCTTGTAGTCGAGACACAAAGGAGAAGAGATCAAGGATCGAATGGATCAAAACAATCACCTTCTTGGTGCTTTACATCCCACGACAGCAGCCCAACAAAACATACGACCATAAACAAATCAATACATTATGTTGTCAAGAATATCAAGCTTGGAAGAAGAGGTTTCGACTCACCTTGTTGCTGGTTGTAGTCGACAGAAAAGAGGAGCAGGAGATGGAGAGAAAATGCCGTATACTTTTTAGGGGAGCTAGGGTTTTAATTTGTTTGACATATGTTTTAAATAAAAGTGATATGGTAAATCTTTTAAATTGGAAAAACGTGTGAATCAAGCCTACAAATCAGGGAGGCGTTTACCTTGTACGAAATTTATGGGATCACAAGACCAATTCACCAATTAATTCTACCTTCCAAGAATACTTTGTACATTCATTTTATTTTGTTTTTCTTAAGTAGTATAATGTAACATCTCAATGTATGATAGTATATTTATATTATAAATATAAGTTTTATTATTATATCGTTCAATATTACTTATAAGGTAACATGTAACGTCCTCAACGAACTCGCTATACTTTACGGATTAAATAACTCGAGGGTATATTAGTCATTTCGCTGTTTAATGTTTTTAGGGTTTTACATACTTACTTTCCACATTGTGTGAAACAGCAAGTCTTCATTACTTTTGTGTCCTAATGAGATATTGTGGATGATCTCTTGGCTCTAGACACAATTAGTGCACATTTGGTTCCTATGCCGGAGACTAGGGAGAGGGTCTCCTTCTTCAATATCAACAATCTCTAGGAGAAAGTCGATAGATTATGTAGGTTCCCCGTGAGAATGAAACAAACCCTTTTAAGAGGAACTTGAGTAGCTTGGGAAGTTTAGTGCAGTGCATCATTGGGTCCATGATGTCTTGTCTTCAATACCAGTGTTACCTTAGTAACCACCAGTAGCATATGAATTGAACCCGGTTTCTGCCCTAAGGTTGAATTATTGGAAGGCTATTTCTTTTCACCCTTTTCACATTTAATTCTTTTTCATTCTACAACCCCTTCAGTGCTTACCGAGACTTCATAACTAGAACCTTGTTGGGTTTATTCCAGTACTAGCTATGTCTCAGTCCGCACTCTTCCCATTTCTCATTTTTCTCCTTTTTTCATCATACCTAAGGACTCTACCATATCTAGTGGATTGTCCCTAGGTAGATCCCTCCGGTTCTGGCGGATCGTGGGAACAAATACCTAACCTCACCATCCTTATAACTCCATACATAAAGTAAAATGGTCGGTCTTTTGGTACAGTTCATTCCTTCTCAAAACCAATAGAAAAATCATTCGGAAAATCCAATCAAGGTACTTGTGATATAAAATCAAAACATTTTGTACCTTAATTATTTTTGATCATTTAGAAATGCTCCCCCTCAACATGTGCATATGATCTTCTAAATTGTTTAGCACATGGAGGCAAGAGTTCTTTTGAAATAAATTCTTGATCACAATTTCCTAAGGAAAAAGCCATTTGATTTTCTTTGGTAAATTCTCCTCCTCAATATGTGCATAGGATATTTGAAATCATTTTATCACATAGAGGAAAGAGTTCTTTTGAAGCACAATTACGATCACACAAGCCATTAAGAAACCATTCGCTCCCCCTCAATATGTGCATCAATATATGAAAGAGTTTAGCACATATTATAGAGAGCCAGCACATTGAATCAAATGATCACCTTTTATCAAATTTCATATTAAATTACAAATTCTCCCCCGATCAAAAATATCAAACCCTTTGAGATTTTGGATCCCAAGTGATTTAATAAGTTTTATTAAACATGGGAGAAAATGCGCCTGGTTTAAATACTCTTCTGGTTTTTGGATAAATGCTCCCCCTCAACATATGCATTGTATATTTGAAATCATTTTGGCACATGGAGGCAGGAGTGCCTTTAAAGGACTAAAACCAATTCCATTAAAACAGACAAGAGATTTAAATCACGATCTCTCCCCCGATCAAAAATTTCAAACCAATTGAGATTTGTGATCCCAGTTGATTTAAATTATTTAGAAAATTTTAGGGAAAGACGTGGCAAGATTTGATTTTGAAAAATGACAGATAAGGAACAGATTAAGACATTAAAGATTGTTAGTGTCAGGTATGATTGTTTTAAGAGATCTTTAAGTAAAATAAAACAATTTCACAATCAAACAAGAACAGAAAAAATTTCATTTTGAAAGACTTTGATTCAAAAGAAAAATCATACCATGACATAAAATTAAATCTTTAGATCACCACTTATTATCGTACAAAACGGAATTTTATGAAAAAATATTGTTTGAAAATATTTTATATGAAATCACTCTCCCCCTCAATCGATGACCGTAGTCGATGATTGAGTGACTTAAGTTTTGATAAAATGAAGTCCGGTGATTTTCAAAATTAAGTCCAATTAATTTTCAAAACAATATTTTTCCATTTTTCAAAACAATATTATTTAAAAAATTGTTTAAAAAAATGGTATCATCACAATTATCCTGCACAAAGATACGTTAGGTGGTTGAGAAGCTTATGTTGTTGCTGTAGGGCTTGGAAGAAAAACCGTCTGCTGATGCAGTGAGACTTCATACGTTGCATTTTAATGCCAACTGAGGTCAAATTAAGCTCCGTTTCTTCATTTGCTGATGAAGAAAACCATTTGCTGATGCAGTGAGACCTCTTACGTTGCATTTTTCCATGCCAACTCTCCATTGAAGTCCAATTAAGCTCCGTTTCTTCATTTGTCAACCCAAGATATAGGTACCCTTTCCATTCGGCATCCAATCATCTTCAATTGTGAGATCCGGATCGAGAACATTCTTATATACCAATATACCTGCATACGTTAGTGGACACAAACAGATATATGGTGGTCGACATCACCCAAACAGCAATCGACTAATAAAAGTCAATCCAACATATCAATCAGTTCATATAAGGCATGGGATATATGTGTTCATCAAACTATAATCATCTAATCCTAACAATCATATCCTAGGCACCTAGTCCTTCAACGTAGGTTAACATCATTTTTCAGTTAAGCATTTAGGATAATTAAGAAAGCCCGTTAGATGATATAGATTTGAAAACATTCTCCCCCTCAATCAATGACTTATTTTCTGAAAAGTTTAAAAGCGCTGAAGTCATTGATTGAGTTTTCAATTTTAACGAAAACTCTGAAACTGATTGATTTAATAGCAACTCATTTTCCACCAATTTTGTTAAAACACCAAATATTTTTCTGAAGAATTTTAGACGGAAAAACATTTGTGTAGGAACAGCAGTCCTTCGACATACTTTCCTCAATTAGTTTTAGGATAAGTGCACGAAATATTTTGAAAATTGGTTTAGCGCAGCACTTTCCTTTCTTTAAGAGCGGGTTGCTATCGGAAATAATAGCAAGCCATATTTTGAGACATGATAAAAAAGAAATATTTACACCTCCTGCTCGAACTTCATCTAAAGTCCCGTGCCATTATTGAATGACATTTCTAAGACCGTAGATGTTATCGAAACCAGAAGTCATGTCTTGAGAAAACATATTTTTAGTATTTTTCAATTTTCTGATTTTTATGGGCTTTTGTTGATTTTATATTTTTCTATTTTGTTTTGTAGGTTTTATAATTTTGTATTTTGCTTTTTTGAAAAATATTTACAACGATAGAGAAATAGTTTAAGAATATGATGATACGAGTACCGAGATAAGGATATCGTACAACACTTTGTAGAAGATAGAAGTCATCATCTCTTAAACTTTCACCACCAAAGCTTTTGAGGCTCTTGAATCGTCGTCAGAACTTGAGCCTACAGAAAGTGAGACTTTGGTAGTTTCCCCCCAAATCGACAAACTAAGAATAAAGACCATTCCCCCAAGAGGTAGAAATGAATGAAAAATGGTCTCATTGAATGAAGCTCAGCACCTCGAAGAACACGAGAATACCAAAGTACCAAGTTGAAACATTGATCGTCTCAGTAGTTATCAAATCCGAAATAACTGATGAGGTCCGATCACATGAACCTGTTGTGCGTCCCCGGTGTACACATTACTCTTCGAGATTGACCAGTTGTCTTATTCAAGGGAACAATATATCAACATCTTCATTTTACTAAGTGTATTCCCGTTATCTTCCATATAACCAATCAACCCATAATGTACACAAGTACCCAACCAGAGTAGAGACAACGACATCACAGTAACTGGTTGACTCACTGATCTTCTCTGCGGATGTCAACTCCGGAATAACTGATTAAGCTCGATCATGTGAATATGTTGTGCGACCCTGATGTACACATATCTCTTCCCTGATGGTTGCGATCTCATTGGAATCATCATTACATTGTGTACATGAAGCACTAACCGGAAGCACTTTATCATAAATCATAATGAAGATGTCGATAAGCAATATCATCTCACGTACCACATATTCTTCTCACATTTCTTCCAACTGAACGCTGAAGTAACACATACCAAAAGTCTCCAGAGACCATTTCCCCCAAATAGTTGGAATAACACATCCTTCCCCCAAATTGTTGGAATAATATATCCTTCCCCCAAATAGTTGGAATAATACACCAAAGGCTATGAGATAAACACTGAGTTTCTCTACGGTTATGACCATTGTCTTTCCGGCATAACTTCAATCATGTAGAAGTGTTAAGTTCATCATGTGTACTCGTTGTGATTTTAGATATATGTCTCCTTCCCCCTTGCTGGTTTTGATACCTCAGAATCAGCAAAACATAATATACCCATAAACTTGAGATCTTGTGAGAAGAACTCGAATAGCCCAAATGAATCATGTGAGAATCAACTGCTACAGAAACTCTCTCTGACTATCTTTATTAACCCATATGTAGACAATTTGAAGTGACCACTGATGAAGAAAAACCCGATATACCAAACTTGAAACTGAAGTCGAATTCCGCACATTTGTATCTTAAGCTTGCACTTAGAGATGGAAGAACGGTGTCGAGAATTTATGCTCCAAGCAAATCTCTAAGTACTCAATACTCAAACAAAGTATGAGACATTAACACCGCTTGAGATTATCTACATCGTCAGTCTTTAACCATCTACCCCGACTGCTGGTAACTAGATAAACCAAGTCTTCAACTCAAATTCTTAGGCCCGAGCAAGTTATCAAATAAGAACACGCCTTTGTGAAGGTCAACTTCAATCTCAAATAAGTGATAAATGATTAACTCCGAAGTAATCAACTTGTGTCAAATGCCCAACACGTGAATAAACATACAATCAGATGTACATTGATCCACTGAATGAACCGGAACGAATGATTCCTCAACATCAATGCCTTCTTCCTAAAGATATACATATAGAGACTGATCTGGAAGATTCACCAATAGTGTCTTCAAGCGGATGAGGTAGTCATTTTCTTTAATGTTCATGTGGTTGATTTACAGAGTGCACAATAATCCGTGAAGATTTGGCAAAGGGATACCAAAGAGTGGATCATTATTTATGAACAGTAATCCGTGAAGATTTGGCAAAGAAGTACCAAAGAGCGGATCATTATTCATGAGTGCAACAACAATGATATTCATTAACAACGCCTTGAGGAATAACTGGAGATTAGTCTGAGTTGTACTTCTTAGATGATCAACATTCGCTAGCGGTTGGAAATACTCATCAAATATATCTTGAAACAATGAATCCCAAACAATAACTCCCAATTATCCTTAGTAAGTGAAACATTAGGCATTGGACGAGAGTCGTATGACCAATATTCAACCATCCATCAACATGTAGTAAATTCACTCTTCTCCCCCTCAAAAATTGCATCCGAAGTTGCCATTTTTGATTTAACCAAGTGAATAAGAATATACACCAATGAACGTAGATCCACTTGATGACTGAATAAGCATGGGAGAAACATGAAACTTGTTGATGAAGAATGTCGATGAGAATGGTCATAAACATGAAGATTTCTCTTCTTCTGAAGATAAAGCGCACTGAAGTGTACACCTTTCTTTTCTATGAGGAACGGGGCCTGAAGTGTTATCTGCAGATGCCATAGTGATGAAGAACGAGGCCTGAACTGATGTGAACAGACGTCATTGCCGATTAAATATCAATGTTGAGTAACTTGAACCCGTGAGTTATGAAATATCAATCCTTTTGTTATCCATACTTTAAGCCAGTCCATGTATTGAAGGATCAAAGTATCTGCAACTGAGTAAGGACTACCTGCACTAATATTACAAACTTGATTGCATATATTTTGGTTAGTGACATCAGTATCCAAACCCTTTGGGGTTTCACGGTCAACTTTGAGATTGCCATTGGTAAACATCTTTCCTGTAGGTATCCACCTAAGTCCAGCATCCTTAAAAATTCTACCAGATGGTATCCACTTATGGCAAGGTCTAGGATTGTTAGGCTTCTTATGCATAGTGGAAGACTTATCCTTATTCCTAGTTTCCAAAGATTTTGCAGTTGGTAACCATCTAGGCGAAGCTTTTGGTTTCATTTGCTTCATATACACTGTGGATGACTTAGTGTAAATCCTAGACTTAACAGGTTGTACCATTGCATGAGCATTTACTTTCTTCAGGGATTTTGTGAAACATTTATCATGATTAGCATTAAAGATACATTTCAGACACTTTGAGCAAACAAATTGTTTGGATTCAGAAATAGATCTAGATTTCTTAGAGTGATCTGCTATGGGAATAGCTTTAATCGAAACGCAACTACTCTTAGATGTAAGCCAATCCCTAGTCTTTAGATTAGTGTTCCTAGGTAATGGTTTAGAACTACTAGCAGTGCCTTGAAATCTCGTGGAATGCATCACCCTAGGTCTTGCACCTAAAATTCCGTCTTTTCGAATATGTGCCTTTTTCCTAGCTTCTTCTAGATAATAGTTCTTCCACAAGTCATTCATATCATATGAATTCTGGGTTTTAATGCTTGGTTTTGACAATGTTTTTGAACTATTCCTACAGGTGTTGGGAGTAGAAGCATTATTCTTAGGTAACTTAGGTGAAGTGACTGACTTTGACAAAACTTTTATCGCATCAACTTGGGAGGCAAACCGTGTTTTTGAAAATTTTGGTCTTTCGGATATAAACGCAGTAGGCTGCCTAACAACGGACCGGTTTCTAATGGGATGAGAAACTGGTTTCCCCAAGGTTGACGGTTTTGTAAACTTAGTGTTCACACTTTTCCCTACAGTTTTCCTAAGCTCATTTTTTAAGGCAACAATAGCGAAACTCTTTTCCTGAAGTTGAGCTTTGAGTTCATCAATTTTTGCTATCAAAGAGTTTGTTTGTTCTATTGACTTAGTTCTAGCTTCTTTGACAGAGTCACTTAGTTCTATGTGATGCTTTCTCAAAGACTCATTTTCCTTTAGTAATTTGGCCACACAAACCGCTAATTCATCATTTCTCATTTGAATATCATCAATAGTATTAACATCAGAATTACTTGTAACCAAATTACTTTTCACATGCATATTAGAAATATGTTTCTTTAAATTTTTGATAGTTGAGTTTTTGTCTTGAAGCTGAGCTTTCAAAGTGGTAATTTCAAAAAGTTCACGGAATTCAGGAAGTTCCGGATTTTTACATGGTTTGTTAAGTTGAAAACTTTCTTCTTTACTCTGTATCGCAATTTCAAGTGAAATGCAATATTTTTCAAGTTTTGAGAATTTGTTTGAAAGTTCATCAAAAGCCTTTTTATCAACCATATCATATGTTTTGAAGTTATTAGACTCAACCTCAACCAAGGAACATATATCAGAATCATGTTCAGCATTAAGATCAGTATGTTTAGGTACATTAGCAGATGCACTATGTTGAACAGTTAAGGGTACCTCATCACATGACACCTGTTTATGTATCTGTCTGATATCTGCATCTACATCATGTGTAACATGAGTTACTGAACAATTTGTTGCATCAATCTTTGTTGTCTCTGTTATTCTGCATTCAACAACACCTGATTCTTGAACTGATACATTACCCAACTCATCACAACTTTCTGTCAACTGAACCAGACTCTCATCTATATTTTCTTCTTTCTGAGTAACTTCCTCAATATACTTATCCACATTATCCATGAGATGGATAAGTGTCTCTATGAACGAGCTAATTTCCATTCCAGTGTGTCTCTTGAAAGACATTTCAGTCATGTCTTGATCATAATCTGATGTAAATTCCCCACTGATGAATGACTGAAATTGGTTGTGGATCACTTGAAGTGCAGCACTGGAACTATCCTTTTGAACATTTTCTTTGACAAGTTGTTATTCCAATTGTTCTAAGTTAAATAGTAATGTTCCCGTTAATGTGGATAAATCTTGACGGAAAAGAGCATTGCACGTTCGTTCCATACCAAAAGGTAGAAGTAACATGAGGTGTGAGTGAAGTTGTTGATAGGGTATAATGCAGCATTCCTTTTTCATGGCATTCTGTAGCATTAGCAGGTGCAATTCATTCTCATTGTACTCAGAACATGAAGATCTCACGTCCTCATTGATTAATTCAAACATCTTTAACCGTTCAGTGTACCATACATTATCATTGTTGTCCACAGCATCATACAATTTAAGTACCTCCGAAATCACTGGGTCAGTAGAGTAAGACATGATGTTGTAGTATACACGGGATTTTACAAGTCTATGATTAAAACCGAGAAATAGATTCCTTCGCGGGATTTTACAAAATCAAGAAGAAACCGTGATATAGTGACCAATAGAACGTGTTAAGATAGCTGATGGATAGACACAATGATAGAAAATTATGTGTTGGGTCTTATGATTGTTTGTAGGATTAGCAGAGATGTTGTTTGGTTGTGATTTGGGTTGGTTGTTGCACGATTTTACGGAGAAATTTTGGTCTAAAAACTTAAAAACCTCAATAACTTCTGTTCGAAGCGGATTTAGTCCGCGAAGGTTGACCCGTTCATTCGGTGTGCCATTCTCCTCATTCTCACGGTCGTTTTGATGGGTAGAACGCTGAAAACGGAGTTACGGTTCAAAAGTTATGGCCGTTTGAAGTTTTGTCGGGAAAAGTCAACAAGTCGCTAGGAATTATGAAATCAAGTAGCTAAGCACCAAGCCGCTAGACACAAGTCGCTATAATGCCAAGTCGCTAAGTAGAAACTCGCTAAAACCTCAAGTCGTTGTGAATCAAGTCGCTAAGACCAAGTCGCTAAGACCCAAGTCGCTGGACACAAGTCGCTAAAGCACCAAGTCGCTACACAGTCAAGTCGCTAAAGAGCAACTCGCTAAGGTCCAAGTCGCTAACATCAAGTCGCTAAGAATACTAAGTACAAGTCGCTAACAAAATTGAAAGCAAGTCGCTAACTTCACCAAGTCGCTAGCCGTAGTGGAGAATCCACTAAGTTGTACTGTTTGTCGGCTTGTCTCAATAGACAAGTTGCTAGGACCAAATCGCTAACAATTAACACTACAACTCGCTACCTTTTACTGAAGCAAGTTGCTACGATGAAAAACACTGCGAGAACCAAGTCGCTAGCAAGAAAAACTTCAAAAACACACTTTTCAATCCAAAACAAGCTCAACCACAGTGATTCAAGCTTACCAAATCAAAACCCAAACACTTACAATGATTCTTAACACAAAAGTACACCCAAATTTCAAACTTTAACACTAGAAATGATCCAAATGATGCAAAAACCACTAAACCTTTTCAAACTAAAAAATCATCTAAAACCACTAGAAATCCAAGGATACGTAAGAGAGATGATCAAACCATGGCTTTGATACCATTTGTAACATATTGAATTTCACAAACACATCACATAACAATAATATGGGTCGAATACTATGATGAGTTTAGAGAGAGAAAGTAGGATGGGAGCCTTTCTAGAGAGAGAAAGTGAAAGAAAACATAGAAGGTTAGATTAGAATGAAAGGTCCAACCCTCTACCTTGGGAGGTAGAGGGTATTTATAGTTACATACTACACGTCCTCCTTCGGACTGTGGATCAGGCATACAGTGGGTAAAGACCCGTCCTTCCTCCACGGTGTTACTCTAAGCTAAACTAAGCTAATAACTAACTAACAAACAAGTAAATAACGATATGTCTACGAGCTAACTTATGCTAGATTATATTTGGGGTGACCGACTCTTCACTATGGAATTTCTAATTCCTAACATATTGAATTTCTAGTACCTCTAGGCCCACTAATGCTTTTAAGTCTGTACTAGGTAAACCACCCTCTAGTGTTCCGGCTACGATCATTGATGTGCCCATAGAACCCCTTCACCTCCTAGGAAGAACTTATCACCTAGTGCATTTACTAAGACCAAAGCTAAGACTAGTTGGAGATGGCAGAAATGGTTGCCTAATACACTTGGCTTTAAATGGATACCTAAAATCATAAACATGTGTGTTTCAACTATAACTGCATCGGAACCCTCTAACTCTTCGGGTTCCACATCTACTTCTATTCCATCTGTGTCGTCTGTGTGTAATGCAGGTGATACAGATCATCCTGTGGGTTGTTGATAGCGGATGTTCCCGACACATGACAGGCAATCTCAAACTGTTATCAAACTTTGTTTCAAAGTTCATTGGCACTGTCAGGTTCGGGAATGATCACTTCGCAGCTATCATGGGCTACAGAGATTACATCAATGGTAACATCGAAATTAGCAGGGTTTATTAAGTGGAAGGTCTCGGTCATAATCTCTTCTCAGTTGGTCAATTTTGTGATGGAGATTTGGAGGTTGCCTTTCGTGAGAAAACTTGTTTCATTCGTGATCTACAAGGAAACGATCTTATGTCTGGTACCCGTACATCAAGTCTTTATACAATTTCAATGCAAGACATGATTGCTTCATCTCCCATCTGTCTACTTTCAAAGGCAACATCTACAAAATCTTGGCTATGGCACCATCGACTCTCACACTTAAACTTTTAAACCATAACCAATCTTGCATGATACAAACTTGTTGAAGGTCTCCCAAGATTTCGGTACTCTAAAGATCATCTATGCTCAGCTTGTGAACAAGGGAAAAGCACTCGTGCTCACTGTCCTTCAAAGGTGGAACACAGCTCACAGCATGTGCTTCATCTTCTTCACATGGATTTGTGTGGCCCGATGCGTGTGCAGACGATTAACGGCAAACGCTACATCTTGGTAATTGTGGATGACTACTCAAGATGGACTTGGGTTTATTTTCTTCGAAGTAAAGATCAAGCTCCACAGATGATCATCACCTTTCTCACGAAAATTCAAGTTCAGCTCCGGAATACAGTCAGACAAATCAGAACAGACAAAGGAACTGAATTTATGAATCAAACTCTTCGTCATATTATGAGAAAGTGGGAATTGAGCATCAAACATTCATTGCACGAACACCGGAACAAAACGGAGTTGTTGAAAGACGAAACCGTACGTTAGTGGAAGCTGCAAGAACAATGTTAATTAATGCTAAACTTCCAGATTACTTGTGGGCTGAAGCCGTATCAACTGCATGCTACACTC
This sequence comes from Chrysanthemum seticuspe, assembly GCA_019973895.1. Classification (NCBI taxonomy): domain Eukaryota; kingdom Viridiplantae; phylum Streptophyta; class Magnoliopsida; order Asterales; family Asteraceae; genus Chrysanthemum; species Chrysanthemum seticuspe. Next base: position 173,052,366 of record BPTQ01000007.1, read on the forward strand.
AAAATTGTTCAATGATTACTAAACGCCACAACAAAACACCTTATGAGTTTATCCACAACCGTAAACCGAATCTCAAACACTTTCGTGTATTTGGATCCCTTTGTTACCCAAATAATGATCGTGATGACTTTGGTAAGCTCAAAGCCAAAGCTGACATTGGAGTCTTTGTTAGATATTGTGAAAACTCTAAGGGTTACCGGATTTGGAATCCTCGTACAAGGGAGATTATGGAAACGATTCATGCAAATTTCGATGAGCTTACAGAAATGGCTTCTGAGCAAAATAGCTTGGAACCCGGACATAACCATCTAAACTTCCCCCAAACCCCATCATCAGCTAAACCAAGCCTACAGCTTACTCGTCAACAAATGGAACAGCTATTTTCTCCTCTGTTTAGTGATGATATTGATCAACGTGCTCCAGATGTATCAACTGTTTCCGTTGCTCAACCTGATAATACTCCAATACCTGATACACCTGAAACAACAACAACTGTTGAAGAAGCACCTCTAATTGATTCTACAACAACAGCCGAACAAACCGCATCCAATGACGCTGATCCAGCTGATGATCTTCTGAACAATGAAGTACCTCCACCTGCAGATTATGATCCAAATGCGTTCTTCAATCCGTTTGCAAATGAAACTGTCACACCTGATGTTGCAGAATCATCTACAAGCCATTTGAATCCTCCTAATCTATAGAATGTATATCAACATCAACCCTCCACACATCGTTGGACTAAAGACCATCCTCTTGTGAACATTATTGGAAACCCGAATCAACCAGTCGTAACTAGACAACGCCTTCAGACTGACGGTGAACATTGCATTTATGCACTTACCGTCTGCCAAGCTGAACCCAAAAATATTAAGGAAGCCATGACATATGACAACTAGATTGAATCCATGCAAGAAGAACTTAATCAGTTTAAACGTCTTGAAGTATGGGAATTGGTTAAAAAACCAACTGGGGTCTATGTTATTGGTCTAAAATGGATTTGGAAAAACAAATTGGATGTTGCAGGTACGGTTATCATAAATAAGTCACGTCTGGTGGCTAAGGGTTATAGACAAGAAGAAGGGATTGACTACGAGGAATCATTCGCACCGGTTGCTAGACTTGAGGCTGTTCGGATATTTCTGGCATTCGCGGCTCACATGAACATCACGGTCTTTCAGATGGACGTAAGAACCACTTTTCTAAATGGAAACTGAAAGAAACGGTCTATGTCAGTCAGCCAGAAGGATTTGTTGATCCAGAGTTCCCTAACACGTCTACAAACTGAACAAGGCTCTCTACGGTCTCATACAAGCCCCTCGGGAGTGGTATGATAAGTTATCATCCTTTCTTATCTCTCATAATTTCGTCAAAGGATTGGTCGACCCAACACTATTCATATAATATCACGGGGCACACATTTTAATCGTTCAAATTTATGTGGATGACATCATTTTGGGTCAACACATCTAAAGTACTCAAATGCTTTTTCAAAACTTATGAAAAAACATTTTGAAATGTCCATGATGGGTGAACTTACGTTCTTTCTAGGACTGCAAGTTCATCAATCACCCCATGGTATTTTCTTAAGTCAGTCCAAATATGCTCTTGAAATTTTAAACAAACATGAAATGCAAAACTGTGATACCTATGCCACACTAATGGCACATACCAAGAAACTGGACGCTGATTTGCATGAGAAATTGGTTGACCCTACCAAATACCGAAGTATCATTGGGTCTCTCATATATCTAACAGCCAGTAGACCTGATATTGTCTTTGTTGTATATCTTTGCTCCCGTTATCAGTCGCGACCAACTGAAACTCACCTCTCTGAGGCTAAAAGAATCCTCTGATACATCAAGGGAACCATTAACTTGGGGATCTGGTATCCGAAGGATTCTGGTTTTGAACTAATAGCTTTTTCAGACGCTGATCACGCGGGTTGCTTAGATTCTCGAAAAAGTACTTCAGGTTCTCTACAATTTCTTGGTGATAAACTGGTGTCATGGTAATCGAAGAAGCAGGATTGTACATCACTGTCCTCAACCGAAGCAGAATATGTAGCCATGTCAGCGTGTTGTGCTCAAGTCATTTGAATGAGAACACAACTCAAAGACTATGGTTATGTATTTGACAGAATCCTGATGTACTGCGACAATCGAAGTGCTATTGCGATCTCGTGCAACTATGTTCAACACTCAAAGTTTAAGCACATCGATCTTCGATACCATCTCATAAAGGAGCATGTCGAAAAGGGTACCATTAAATTATATTATGTGGGTACTGAATACCAACTGGCAGACCTCCTCACCAAAGCATTAGCTCCTGCTAGGTTTACTGAGTTGGTCCACCGAATTGGTATGCGGTGTTTAACTCCCGAGGAACTGGACGAACTTTTAAAACAATCTTAAAACCAGTCAAACACCAAAACCTCTTTTGTAAATATTTTCTCAAAAACAAAATACAAAAATAAAAAATCTATAAAATACAAAAATATTCTTCTATCTAAATTTCTTTTAACATGGCAAGTACAAATCTTCCGTCAACACTTCACACTCTCAAAATTTCAATATTTTCACGGTTAAGTGTTGAGGGGGAGAAAGTAAATATTTTACGTTTCATAAAACCTTGTACTTGCATATTACCCAAAACTGTTTGTATCTTTGATAATGGTGGACATGTTTCTTGTTTCTAGACACTCCTCAGACCCAAATTTGTAAAATTTCTCTATTTCTAAAGTCAAGGAGGAGTGTCGTCAAGTTTCTTTCCAAACTTACACTTTGTGCTTAACCTAAATGGAAGTGTTGAGCTGTGGATGAAATTGGTTGAGGTGGAGGGACCATAAGTGTCAAATGTCTAAAACTTATTTTAACAAAACCTCCTACCTAATTCATTTACACATTTATTACATCATTTAAGTTTTTACCAACCATATCCCACGCTCCAAAATTCGTCATCAAATCCGTGTTACAAACTTCCAATTTGTAAGTGTTTTTAGCATTATTGAGTGATTTTAAACAAAGGTTTTCAATTGTATGAAATTCCAACGGTTAGATTTCACTATAGGCGTGATTATGTGTTCTACGCATAAGCATATGAACACATGATCACGTTTGGTTGATTTTAATGCAATGAGCTGTGATTTCAATGCTTATATCATGTCTTAAAATCATTTTCATCACGAAATCTTACCCATAAATCGTTTTGAATCATTTCTCATGATTTAGGGTTTACGCATGAATTGGGGGTTTTCTTGTGTGAATGTTTCTGGATAAATAGTTGCTTATATGATGTTTGAAACATGTTTAATTAATCTATTACATCATTGAATCTTACCCAGAAACACTACTCTTGCATAATTGAAAATTAGGGTTTAAGTCTCGTGATAATTGGGTACTTTTGATTCTTGAAGTGTTAGATGTTAAAACTTGTTGCAACACATTCACATAGACTCTAAGACATCCCAGAAACAATTTGGTGCAATTTCCATGGTTGGATTTTCTATTCGTAAAAATTGAAACCTAGGGTTTTAGTTTACGCCTAAGGATATCCTACGCGTAACTGTGAATGATTGTGATTACATGTGAGGATGAATATAATTGAAATATGTATTAATGAAAATGTTATGACGAATTTATTTCAGGTTTTACGCGTGAAAAATCAGAATCAAGGTTAAACTGGAACTCTACGCTTAAGGATCACCTTACGCGTAGATGGTTACTCATAAGAGAAATCTTACGCGTAACCTTTACGCATAAGGTTCTACATGGGGACTACGCGTATCCTATGAAGGATATGCGTAAACTAGAGTCTTACGCATAAGGTTCACTCTTACGAGTAAACCTTACGTATAAGCTCTCACATACGCTTACGCTTAAGCCTTATGCCAAGAGCTTTTTTCCTACGTGTAATATTTCTTACGCGTAAGAGGAGTTCCTACGCATAAGCTTATGTCTACGCATATGGTCACTACTGTTTACGCATAAGCTTGTAACTTTAAGCTTAAGCCTTATTTTAACCATAATTATGAATTGTTACGCGTACAAACTTGTAAATAAATAACTCATAATGTCACAAAACCAAAATGTCACTAATAAGCTATAATGGTTAATATGTTGTGTGAATGAGTGAAAATTTGGACTTTAAAATTCAAAATTAATAAACTCACGAAACTTATCACGACTACTTTGGACTATTGGACATACAAGTGACGTTGGACTCGTAACATTCATTAACATAACATATTCAATAATTGGTCAATAAAATCAACTTTTGACTAACGTAATGTCTTTCGATATGTTGGTTCTTTTGGCTCAATATCTTTCAGATCACAATATGGATGTCACAATGGAAAATGTTAACGCACCAAACGTTCTCACAATGGAAGATATTTTCCCTACCGGTTACAACATGAAGATTGGAAAGAATAACCTCAAAGTGGACTTTGATAACTTCACATGCTCTGAGTCTTCATGTCTGATATGTGTCTAAAAACACATATATTTTATATTGTTTAAACCCACTAAAACAACCAAAAACACATAAATAACCTTATAAATGTTACAAATATCATGAAAATGTGTTTTTATGTGAACCAGGTACAAAAAGAGTGAAACAGTTCGATTCTGCTGATAATACTGATGGTTTCTGCCGAAGCCTATTTTAATTCTGCTGAATCAATGGTTTCTGCCTAAGTAAAAATGCGTTGATGGTTTCTGCCGAAGACTAACGTTTCAGCAGATACTTCCACTAAATAATATCTGGTTCTTAAATAATATCTGGTCAATACCAGTCAAACCAAACTTCCTGTTTTCCCTCTCCCTCACATACCCCACCAAAACCATACCACCCTTCCACCTCCCTGGTATTCCACCTCCACTTGCTTACCCACTCTCACCACCTTTTCCTGCACACCTATACCAGCCCACAACTTTACCTTCCCCTGTACCATCACATACCTTGCTTTTGCTGTCAACTCCACAACTTGACCTCTAAACCTACCAAACATGTCCCCTCCACCTCTACATGTAAACAAGAAGCATTAACTGCAGCAGAACTGCCTCAATCAACTAGTATTACTTTTGGCGCCAAAAGTCACTTAAACGGCTAGGATCATTTCTGCTTATCCAATGGACATGAATTAAAGTGGGATTTGATTGGAATGCTGGTAGGAACTCAAATGACTATAAATATCAGAGGAGAGGCAAGAGAAGAAGTTACTTCGGCTAATCTAGCCTTAGTCATGTAGTGTAAAGACCTTTTGGATTAGCCTAGGTCAAGTAGTTAAATAACCTTGGAATAGCCAATGGTTTCGTAGTGTAATTTTAAATGCTTTCTTTAAATTACTTGTCATTTACAGTTTTAATATTGTAGTCTTTCTTAAATTAGTGTAATGAAACTTTATTTTCAGTTTAATTTCAAGTCACTTTTAAATTCTTGTTATGTAGTTGTTTTATGGACTCAATTAGCTCACATAAGCTCCTGACAAAAGCTGTCAAGCTTTTAGAGACCTTAAGACAAGTTTAGTTTTTAAATTCAGAAAAGCAATGAAAAACCAAAAATAATGAAGTGATCTTGGTGAAACTGTATGGAGCAAGGTTAATTGTGGATTGCCTTTGGTTTAGAAGCTTTGTGGAAAGCCTTAGGATGTGTTCTGTGACCATGATTCTCAGTTTCAACTTGGATTCACTTGTAAGCTCATGTTTACCATTTTTGCATTTTATTGTTTCAGCCTTTTATCTGCTGTAATTTTCATGTTTCTGTGTCTCTTTGCTGTTTGTTTATGTTATTATAGCTTTATCTTAGGTTGTTATGTTTTGGATTTGATTGTGGTTTGATATTGCACTTGACTGTCAATATGCTAGTTTTTGACAATCCTAGGTTTGAACATTTGTGACTACTTGTTTATGCTGAAAAAGGTCCATTTTGACACTTTGGTTCCTCTGGATTTGATGAAATTGGTTTACATAGTCTTTTGTTTTGAAAAACTTCAATTTTGTTCCATTAAAGGATTGTTTGGATTTAATAATGAAACTGTGAAAATGGTTGTGAATGGTGTTGTTCTTGTTTGATTTACACTATATGTAACCTATTTGACTCAGTGAAATCTTAACCAAAGGGTGTAGCATGGTAGAAAGTCAATTTGACACTTGACAATCTCATTATGAGCACTTTGAGGTTGTTAGATCCTAGAATCTTGCATATTTGTTTAAATGTTGTTTATCTTTATTAATTTTATGTTCTTGTAGTTTATATTAACTTATTTAATCAGTAGTTTAAGTTTTAAAATTCGGTTTAGTCAACTTTTCAGTTCTGCTGAATTATTTTTGATTCTGCTGGTTCTGTTTTTTTAGTTTTCCTGTTTTTGATTTAATTGTTTATTTTCTTATGTCTTTGTTACTTAGTTTTATGTTTACTGCTTTTAGTGTTTTAATGTTATGTTTCTTGTCTTCATTAGTATATTTTTATTAATTTTTAGTTTTCATGTTTAAGTGCTTTATCTGATTCTGCTGAATTGCATTTGATTATGCCGATTCAGTATTTTTGGATTCTGCTGAAGTACTTATTTCTTTATTATGTGTATGTTTGTTTTTCAGTTTGTAGCTTAAATTAGATGGCTTTTTCACCCCTTACTTTATTCCCACTGATCTCCTTCCACTGAAGCAAACAGTGGAGGTTGAGTGATTCTCTTTAGCTTAGGAAAAGTTCCTCATTGAACCTTGAGCTTGTGATCTTTATCATACTCACTGTTTTATTGATTGTTGAGCTCTCATGAGTTAAATTGAGAAGTTTATAGGAGCTTGTTGTTTGCCCACTCATAACAGTTTACCTAGTAATTAGTGAACTTACACCGTTACCAACAGCTCTAAAAAGCTCCTTAGTGGTGCTTGTTGATACTTGTTTATACTTGTTCATATTATTCGTGTATATCTTATTTTATCTTTTGTTTCCTGTATAAAGTTATTCTTTAAGCCTATTTCAGCACACACAGTCGTTGTATTACAGTTTACACACCTCGTTGGGACTTAACGACCCGGGGATATAATTCTATACTCCCATGGATTTAAATTGCATTTTGGTCCTAGATTAGTTTGACTTTTATGGTTGACCATTCACAAGTGGTTGACTGATATAAAGATGACTAGTTTAGGACCAATCAAATTTTGGCGCCGCTGCCGGGGAGGTGTGCTGCGTATAACGCTGGTGTTTTGCTGAAATATCTTTTCCTTTTGTATATAGATCTAAAAAATGAATAAAATTGTAAATATTAAAAAAGAGAATAATTGTTGTGTTTCTACACCTAGCTAGTAATGTTATCTTTTTACGTGCTAAGTTTCGGCCTAACAGCCGGTACTTTGAATATTGAGGACAATATTCATTTCTAAGTGTGGGGGGGAAATTCTGGCGAATTTGATCATAAATGTACCCTTTTAGTCCCTTTTTCCCCCAAAATGGCCAAATTAAAATTTTTTTTTTAGTGGAAGTACTATGTACTAAACACAACAAATGGTAATCAGTCCGCCATGTCTAACCCACAAAAGGATTGGCTAATCCAGGAGCAAACGGCTCTTGGTAAAGATATATCAAATCCGTTTACGGCTTGCAATTTGCCCAAAATTGTATGGTGTTCAGCTCACCATATCTTTAATTAGTGAAGAGTTGGCTAGCCCGCAAGTTTATGGCTTGTGGTAAAGGCAGTGGAAAACCATAATTGGTAATCGGCTCACCAAAGATAATATTGATAATTTATCTAAGAGTTGGCTAGTCCAGAAGCAAACGGCTTCTGGTAAAGACAAATCAAATCCGTTTACAGCTTATGATTTGCTCAAAATCATTTGGTTATCATTGTACCAAGGTTCTTACTTGAACTGAAACAATTGGCTACTCCAGAAGTGATGGCTTTTGGTAAAGAGTTCTTTAAAATCCATTAAAACTTCATAAATATTGCTAGGGACTAGCAATAGTTTAGTGTGGGGGATTTGATATGTGTCTAAAAACACATATATTTTATATTGTTTAAACCCACTAAAACAACCAAAAACACATAAATAACCTTATAAATGTTACAAATATCATGAAAATGTGTTTTTATGTGAACCAGGTAAAAAAAGAGTGAAACAGTTCGATTCTGCTGATAATACTGATGGTTTCTGCCGAAGCCTATTTTAATTCTGCTGAATCAATGGTTTCTGCCTAAGTAAAAATGCGTTGATGGTTTCTGCCGAAGACTAACGTTTCAGCAGATACTTCCACTAAATAATATCTGGTTCTTAAATAATATCTGGTCAATACCAGTCAAACCAAACTTCCTGTTTTCCCTCTCCCTCACATACCCCACCAAAACCATACCACCCTTCCACCTCCCTGGTATTCCACCTCCACTTGCTTACCCACTCTCACCACCTTTTCCTGCACACCTATACCAGCCCACAACTTTACCTTCCCCTGTACCATCACATACCTTGCTTTTGCTGTCAACTCCACAACTTGACCTCTAAACCTACCAAACATGTCCCCTCCACCTCTACATGTAAACAAGAAGCATTAACTGCAGCAGAACTGCCTCAATCAACTAGTATTACTTTTGGCGCCAAAAGTCACTTAAACGGCTAGGATCATTTCTGCTTATCCAATGGACATGAATTAAAGTGGGATTTGATTGGAATGCTGGTAGGAACTCAAATGACTATAAATATCAGAGGAGAGGCAAGAGAAGAAGTTACTTCGGCTAATCTAGCCTTAGTCATGTAGTGTAAAGACCTTTTGGATTAGCCTAGGTCAAGTAGTTAAATAACCTTGGAATAGCCAATGGTTTCGTAGTGTAATTTTAAATGCTTTCTTTAAATTACTTGTCATTTACAGTTTTAATATTGTAGTCTTTCTTAAATTAGTGTAATGAAACTTTATTTTCAGTTTAATTTCAAGTCACTTTTAAATTCTTGTTATGTAGTTGTTTTATGGACTCAATTAGCTCACATAAGCTCCTGACAAAAGCTGTCAAGCTTTTAGAGACCTTAAGACAAGTTTAGTTTTTAAATTCAGAAAAGCAATGAAAAACCAAAAATAATGAAGTGATCTTGGTGAAACTGTATGGAGCAAGGTTAATTGTGGATTGCCTTTGGTTTAGAAGCTTTGTGGAAAGCCTTAGGATGTGTTCTGTGACCATGATTCTCAGTTTCAACTTGGATTCACTTGTAAGCTCATGTTTACCATTTTTGCATTTTATTGTTTCAGCCTTTTATCTGCTGTAATTTTCATGTTTCTGTGTCTCTTTGCTGTTTGTTTATGTTATTATAGCTTTATCTTAGGTTGTTATGTTTTGGATTTGATTGTGGTTTGATATTGCACTTGACTGTCAATATGCTAGTTTTTGACAATCCTAGGTTTGAACATTTGTGACTACTTGTTTATGCTGAAAAAGGTCCATTTTGACACTTTGGTTCCTCTGGATTTGATGAAATTGGTTTACATAGTCTTTTGTTTTGAAAAACTTCAATTTTGTTCCATTAAAGGATTGTTTGGATTTAATAATGAAACTGTGAAAATGGTTGTGAATGGTGTTGTTCTTGTTTGATTTACACTATATGTAACCTATTTGACTCAGTGAAATCTTAACCAAAGGGTGTAGCATGGTAGAAAGTCAATTTGACACTTGACAATCTCATTATGAGCACTTTGAGGTTGTTAGATCCTAGAATCTTGCATATTTGTTTAAATGTTGTTTATCTTTATTAATTTTATGTTCTTGTAGTTTATATTAACTTATTTAATCAGTAGTTTAAGTTTTAAAATTCGGTTTAGTCAACTTTTCAGTTCTGCTGAATTATTTTTGATTCTGCTGGTTCTGTTTTTTTAGTTTTCCTGTTTTTGATTTAATTGTTTATTTTCTTATGTCTTTGTTACTTAGTTTTATGTTTACTGCTTTTAGTGTTTTAATGTTATGTTTCTTGTCTTCATTAGTATATTTTTATTGATTTTTAGTTTTCATGTTTAAGTGCTTTATCTGATTCTGCTGAATTGCATTTGATTCTGCCGATTCAGTATTTTTGGATTCTGCTGAAGTACTTATTTCTTTATTATGTGTATGTTTGTTTTTCAGTTTGTAGCTTAAATTAGATGGCTTTTTCACCCCTTACTTTATTCCCACTGATCTCCTTCCACTGAAGCAAACAGTGGAGGTTGAGTGATTCTCTTTAGCTTAGGAAAAGTTCCTCATTGAACCTTGAGCTTGTGATCTTTATCATACTCACTGTTTTATTGATTGTTGAGCTCTCATGAGTTAAATTGAGAAGTTTATAGGAGCTTGTTGTTTGCCCACTCATAACAGTTTACCTAGTAATTAGTGAACTTACACCGTTACCAACAGCTCTAAAAAGCTCCTTAGTGGTGCTTGTTGATACTTGTTTATACTTGTTCATATTATTCGTGTATATCTTATTTTATCTTTTGTTTCCTGTATAAAGTTATTCTTTAAGCCTATTTCAGCACACACAGTCGTTGTATTACAGTTTACACACCTCGTTGGGACTTAACGACCCGGGGATATAATTCTATACTCCCATGGATTTAAATTGCATTTTGGTCCTAGATTAGTTTGACTTTTATGGTTGACCATTCACAAGTGGTTGACTGATATAAAGATGACTAGTTTAGGACCAATCAATGTCGTATTGTTGTGGATATTCTGAAGACTCATCCCTACCACAACATGCTTACTAACTCAGCAACTGTACCAATAATCTATATCCATCAGTTCTGGCACACAATGAAGAAAGTTGATGGTCAAGATGATGTCACGGTGACACTCAACAACAAACAAGTCACCATCACTGTTGCGGATTTAAGGGAAATTCTCCTTCTCCCTGCCATCCAGCCTGCTGATTATGTTGCTACTCCTTCGGAAGAGGCTACTCTCTAATTTATGGTCAACATTAGCTATGATGAAGCTGCTGAGATCATCACTAAACATTCTTTTGTTGATTTAAAGAACATTCCTCAGCCGTGGAGAACTTTGTACATTATGATTGCCAAATCTGTTTCTGGACGTGATAGCGGTTATGAGCATCCTAAGCTCATGGAACTACAGATATTCTGGGGCATGGTCAAAATGATGCACATTGACTTCGCAAGTCTGATTTGGGAAGACATGATGTCTTACCTCAATAAGCCTGACACCAAGGTCCCCTACATCAGATATACTAAGCTGTTGATCCAAAGGATACTCGAAAATAATCTGGACATTCCTCTGAGACTTGATGACCCCAACCATCACACCGCGTTGTTTGAGCCTACTCTAAATGTTGTCAGATTCAAAGACTCAACAACAAAGAAACAAGGTGCAGTTTTGCCTAACTGCCTTCTCACTGCTTAGATCAAGAATCTTCAATCGTACTCACGTTATTAAGAGGCAGTAGCATCAGGAAAAGTTGGCTTCATTGATGTAAAGTCTTCCGCTATACCAGTCAAGAATACCAGGAGATCGGGCAGTGCTGGAAGTGCTGCAAGCACTGGGAGTACCCGAAAGTATCCAAAGAGAACTCATACTCTCAAAAGGAAAGTTCCATCAAAGGCTGCTATTCCTAATCCTCAACCGACACCAAAATTAGAGGATGAGGACTCCGAGGATACTGACACGGATGAAGAGGTTCACTACTCAGAAACTGTTACAGACGATACGACAACAGTAGAAACACCTCCTAGTTCTAAATCTGACAAGGGCAAAACTCCGGTGGAAGAGCAGGAAGAGGAAGAAAGTTCAGAAGAAGAGCCACAGGATGAAGATAAACAATACCACAAGAAACTGAAGAATCTCAGGCTACAACATGTTGCTAAGGAGTTTAATCTTCAACAGACTCGTAGCCCTGCAGGTTCAAGTGGTGGCTCACTAACAACACCAGTTCTCGATGCGGTTAATCAACCCGATAAGGGAACTGGGACCACCCACGAATCTGAACAATAGCAGCCAGAGGATGAAATTATCTTCGACTTTGAGGAACAAGAAAAGGAGAAGAATGAGAAGATTACTGATGAAGACATTGCAGAAGCTGCTAGAGAAAAGGCTGAAGAGGAAGCTCAAGCCAAAGTAGAAGAAGAAGCTAGGATTAAGGCTGAAGAAAAGGCTAAAGCTTAAAAAGAAGCCGATGATTATCTTCTAGATAGTCCCGAACATAACCAGGAACAAACTTCTAATCCACTAAATGATCCAGAGCCTTCTCATGACTCATCTTCAACTGACTCATCTTCTCATTCATCACCACCATCCAAAGACACCACCACCAGATCCACATCCAGATCTATAAAGAAACCAACCGATATTTGTGCATCACGTGCAAAGACAAAGATTGTCAAAGCTGTCAGGCAAGTAAGGAAGAAAAACGTGGTCAACAAGAAACTGAATTAACTTGCAGACATAATCAATCTTCTTCAGAATGTGATAAACAAATTTTCAGATGAAAGGGAACAGATTCAACAGTTTCTAAATAGAGATATCCAAGGGGAAATGGACAAGACGATCAGAGAATATACTCACAAGTTTCTTCTCGACACCGTCCCTGGAGTGACAAGAGAGATGTTCGCCAGACAACTCTATCCTAATCTCATGTCAAGCAAACAATGCAATCTACTCCTGTAGCCTTGGTTTAAAATTGCGTTTTGCGATCCAATGCGCTCAAGGTCCGAGAGGCTGATGCGTGATGCGCGATGCGATTGCGAGCGCAATTTAGACGCGATGCGTTTAGTATTAAAAAAACAAAATAAAATTATTTATACATAATATATGTTACCAACTACCAAGTAAATGCAATAAACTAATAAATAAATCACTAACATATTCAAATTTGGCCAATAATCCATTTAATAAACCACCTGATCATAATTATGTGACACGTGGTTTCGAAATTATGTCATAGACTCGTGGTTCTCAAATTCTTTTATGTCATAGACTCATGTTCTCTTTCAACTTTCAAGTAAATGTAAACGTAACAGCCATATCACAACTAAATGGAAATGTCACAACTAAATATGCAATTGATGTGTGCTTTTTTACACTAAAAAAACCATTTATTGAAAAGAATTTAAGTTTTCAAATGTAATACCAAGCAGATGAAAGTGCACAATGTCTTAACTAGTATTGAACTACTTGGTAATACAATCATAAGCACTAAAATATCATAGACATGATCCAAGATCATATACTGGTAATCATGAATTTTATAAATCTAAACATGCATATGCTTTGGTTCTATATTTCATGACTAAAATCTTTTATTTATCAATGAAGTTTTATTAACATTATCTAAATAGCCCAAATTTCAAATTACGTTAATTGCGACTGTTGCTAGCATTACACAATTGCGATAAATTGCTGTCGATTGCGAGCGCAATCTGGGATGGCCTAGCATTAGCTACCATGATGCGAAATTTCAAATGCAATGCAATGATGCGTGCAATTTGGGCAATGATGCGCGCATTTTTAAACCAAGCCTGTAGCAATGCAAATCAATCCAATCGAGCCTACGGTTGTCTCCGATGCAGAATTGATTTCCAAGCTTGTGTTACAAACGTCTCAACGATCCGCAACATTTACTTCTGACGAAGCTAAACTATTTGAGGCATTGCTGGAATATCAACTCAAAACTTCATGCAAAGAGTCAGTTGTAAGGGCTAAGCGTCCAAGAGACGATGATGACGCGGATAAGGATTTTGAGCCGAAACGTAAGAAGAAAAACGACGATTCATCATCTATGCCTCCACCACCCCAACGGACCTCCACCTCTAGACGATCTCCTCAACGTTCTCCTGCTATAGACAAACCTCAGGACTCTGAGTCTCCACCACCAACGGAGAAAACTGGTGATCATTTTGAATACACTGGTGGTGACGATGAGGAGATTCCTGAGCCCCAACAACAACCTCCTTCTTCTACATCAACCAAGCAACCAGCATCATCCTCCAAGCCAAAGCAGAAAAAGTCAACATCAGTTGTATCATGGCTAGATGAAGATGACACAGAAGAATATGATTGGTTCTCAAAGCTTGTTGATGCAACCCCTCAATTACCGGAAACCAAGAACCGGTAGATGGTCGAACACTGGAGCATGCCAAGATAATTCAGGAAACGTTTAAGGTGAAGAAGATGATGAAAGCAGAGTTGAGACGCATCAAGAACGAAGCCTTTCAACTGCTAAAAGACAGCTCTGACAGTGCAATTGAAGTCGAATATCATATCGACAACATCGCCCGAGCTATGTCCAACAACATTGATTGGCTCAACCCTGAATCCAATATCTACTTCACTAGACCTGACAAGGCTCCATACTACACCGACTGGACAAAGCCACTACCCACCATTGGCCGACCTGATCAACCAAAGATTCCCTACCAATATTTCTTCAACAACGACCTGGAATTTCTTCTGCACGGTAGCGATGTAAGCAAGAAATACGCTATTTCACTCACCTTCCCTTTCCCGGCAGCAATCTTCCCCAATAACGTGGCCATCGAGGAAGAAGCCACACATATGTTCATTGATAATGTGGTAAAGTATGACCTCGACACACTATATGGAATTCATCATTGGCCTGAACGAAGAAGAATTTACTACAGAAGCTGCCAGGTACTCAAATCAAAAAAGGAGGTGTACAGTGACCAACGGATCGTTGCCATAATGCATGTTAGCCTGTCTACCAAGTGGGACTTGATAAGGTTTTAAAATGTACCTTTTTGAGGGGTCGTTTAAGCCCTTATTTGATCACTTTTGTATCCGTTATTACTTAATATCGTTCCTTTTCACTTTTTAGGTATCTTGAAGGCAAAATGCTGGAATGACACTTATTCGGACTAAAAGGCGCGAATATACGAAGAAAATGGCCAAAGTCAAGAATCGAGACACTCAGGCTGCTGGAACTGAAGGGGACGGCGTCAGGCACAACTAGCGACGCCGTCGGACATCTTTTGTGACGACTCAGTAGCCAAATTGCTCATTTACAAGTGACGGCTTCAGATTTTAAAAGAGTAGGGCGTCGCAACTCAGACGGCCTAGATTTGATCCAGACGACGTCAAAAACTGAATGGGAAGACGTCACGGACATAAGGTGATGCCGTCATACTGATAACGTGGCCAAGACGAAACCCTAATAACGGCGACCCGACGGCGTCACAAATTAAAGGGTGACGCCGTCGCATTTGTAATCTTATATATTGATAAGGTTTTAAAAGGTACCATTTTGAGGGGTCGTTTAAGTCCTTATTTGATCACTTTTGTATCCGTTATTGCTTAATATCGTTCCTTTTCACTTTTTAGGTCTCGTGAAGGCAAAATGCTGGAATGGCACTTATTTGGACGAAAAGGCGCGAATATATGAAGAAAATGGTCAAAGTCAAAATCGAGACACTCACTGTTGCTGAAAGTAGAAGGCGACGGCGTCAGGTGTTAATGGCGACGCCGTCCCAAAAATATTGTGACGATACAGGTCTCAAAACTCGTATTTTCAAGTGACGACGTCTAGCTGTGGAAGAGTAGGCCGTCGCTACTCAGACGGCCTAGATGCAATCCAGACGACGTCAGAAGCTGAAGAGGACGGCGTCACGGACATAAGGTGACGCCGTCGCAAGGTTAACGTGGCCAAGACGAAACCCTAATGGCGGCGACACGACGGCGTCACTAAACATAAGGTGACGCCGTCGCAATTGTAATCTTATATATAGAATCCGAATTTTTCAGTCTTTGTGTGGAGAGTCTTTGGAGTAAAAACCTAAAACCGAACCTAAGGTGTCTTGTACAGTATTTTAGGGTTTTAAACCCTATCTTACACCAAGATAAGTCTTTACTTCATTAATTCAATTATGTCTTTGATTATTTGTGTGTATGCTTGCATGTTCTCCATGTCCGGCTAATTTATTTGTGTGTTTGCTTAGGAAGTATGAAACTTAATTATTGAATATTGATTGTTTGTTTCTTATCTTAGTTGATTAATGATCTAGTAATGCGATAGGTCATTCGTTGTGTACTTAATGCTTGATTCATCTTTGTGAACCTTAGAGTATAATTACCTGAGTAATTGTAGGCTAAACCATCCAAAGAGCGCCTTAGAGTAGGAGTCTATAATCTCTAGTGGTTTTGTAGACAAGACCCTTTGGTAAGTTCAAAGAGTTAGGGAGAAACGCATACCCTACAACTTTAGACACACAACGCAACTAGGATTAAGACGTGACAATCAACCATCAATAGGAGATAATTAAGGAGTAATACAAACTAAGTAAACACATCTTTAAACTATCATACGAGCACACATTAATTAGACATAGACTCCCACAACCTTAGTTTAGATAATTAGATAATAGTAGAGTAATCGGTAGAAATACCAACCCCCCAAATCCAATACCCGAGATTCGTACCTTTCCATTTTCATAAAATATAAAAAAATAAAAAATAATCTTCCTCAACCTTAAACCTTAGCGTAGTAACTCCTTACTAGCATTCCTATTCCCCTAGAGAACGATATCAATACCCGTGGCTTACCCTAATTACTACACTACAACGATTAGGTTCACTGCCTAGGGTGTTATAAAACTTGCTCGAAGAAAAGGAAGTTCCTTTGACCCCGAACGACGCGTGTAGCGTTATCAAGTTTTTGGCGCCGCTGCCGGGGAATAGAATAGCTAGTTAGTAGTCCACCTCGTTTAGGTTTCTTTGCTTGATTCCTAGCAAGTAAACTTTTTTCTCATTTTTAGATTTCTCTTAGTCTATCCCCCTTCTTCGTAACCTTTGTTCGTAACCCCATCACTTTTCATCATAGAAGGTGATAACCCACTACCATTCATCAACCCACCACCAAATGACCCGCCAAGAGCCCGTACTCTTGGTGAATACTCGGGACCAAGCCACCTAGGCTATAGGAACACCATTGAGCTTCCCGACCAAGCCCAAACTACGGCCCTGCGATCCGACACCATCCGGTTGGTGCAAAACGGATGTGCATTCCATGGACTTCGTTCCGAAGATCCAAATCAGCATCTGAGGGATTTCCTCAAAATCGTCGATTCCATCGACCTTGATGCTACTACTCGGGAGACCACGCGCCTGCTTCTCTTCCAATTCTCTCTACGGGACCAAGCTAGTAATTGGCTTGAGCGACTTCCCGCCGGCTCCATCTCAAGTTGGGATGATCTTACTTCTCGCTTCCTTGCTCAATTTTTCCCACCGGGGAGAACCACTAAGCTTAGGAATGACATCTTGATGTTCCAACAACGTCAAGGTGAATCTCTCTACGAAGCATGGACCCGATTCAAGGACTTACTTCATAAAGTCCCTCATCACGGCATTGATCTTTGGCTCCAAGTCCAAATCTTTTATGATCATGTCAACTTTCCCACTAAGCGATCCATTGACCAAGCGGCCGGTGGATAACTTAGTGATCTCACCGCAGAAGAATCATGGGAAATAATAGAGGACCTCGCCCTCTATGACAACGAAAGTTGGGATGACCCCCGTGAGCTGCCCAAAACCGTCAAGGCAATCTCCTTGCCTCCTCCCGACCGTAGGATGATCGAACTTGAAGATCAAGTTAAATTCCTCATGAGTTCCTACAAAAATCCTAAGTCCTCACGACAAGTGAATCAAATCACTCTACCTTGTGAGTTATGCAGTGGTCACCATGACACTCGTGATTGCACAAGGCTCTCCGAACAAGCTTTTGCGGACTACGCCTCCATACGTACCGACGGAGCGGGAGAGAAGTGGTACACTTTCAAACCCGAACAAAACAACTTAGGAAACTCATACAACCCCTCATGGAGAAATCACCCTAATCTTAAGTGGAACCAAAACTCAAGCACACCCCAAAGCTCATCTAGTTCGCCTAATAGGTTCAATTCTTCTAATACCGGGAACCCCACTAATCTTGAAGCAATTGCATCTAGGTTTTTGTCATCCCAAGAAACTCGATTGAATAAGCTTGAAGCCGATTTTAAGCAAAAACAGAGCGAGATGACAACCAAGCTTGATGCCCTCTTAAAAGCCTTCAATGAGCGGGAAGTTGGAGCACTCCCAAGTGATACCATTAAGAACCCAAAAGTGAATTCGATTGCATCGACTTCATGTTCCAGTTCAACATGGGAGAGTGCACATCCATGCCCCTCTCACCCAACGGTTCACTCGGTAAATGCTATCAAAAAGGGTTCCAAGTCATCCAAGAGATACCAAGGCCCGGCACCTTTGGTAAAGCCTACTCTTGAGAAACCCGTCAGCCAAGAAGCCAAACCTAGTTTAGAGGAGGAGTACAAGGAACTCCATCAAGAAAAAATGATTCTTGAAGTCTTAGCTCATGCACCTTATTATAATGCTTTAAAAGAAAAATATGAGTTAGAACTTAGGCTTGGAAAACATGGGTCCGCCTTTGTGCGAAACAACTTACCTAAGAAGTTAGACGATCCCGGGCTATTCACTCTTCCGTGTAGACTTGGAACTTCCAAGCCACTCGATGCTCTAGCCGATTTAGGATCATGCATCAATCTCGTTCCATTGTCCCTTCATAGAAGCCTCAACCTAGGTAAAATTGAACCAACGGAAACTATCTTAGGTCTAGCGGACGGTAGTATAGCACGTCCGGTAGGAATAATAAAGGACATGGTAGTACATGTAGGAGAGTTGACTCTTTTGGCCGACTTTCATGTACTAGACATGAATAAGGACCCGACATGCCCATTACTAGTTGGAAGAGGATTTTTAGCTACCGCTAGTGCCATCATCGATTGTAAGATGTCCAAAATAGTGGTAGGAGAGGGGAGTGCTAGATCCGTTTACGATGTTAAAAAGCATACATACTACAAGGATGAGGAAATCCCACAAGAGATAGGGTTGGATAGAGAGCCTTCTCGATATGGACCTTGGATTGATAAGAACATCATAGGCCCCCAAAGACCTTTTTACCTAGATAAGGCCTTTGCTAGTGCAGCAACTTTCCAAGAACAAGAAATGGCTAGGGACATAGAAGTGAACCCGTTCGAGGACGCCTTAGTATTTAGGAAGATGACCGAGTTCTTAGGAAGCTTGCCCGTTAACCTTGTCATGAATAAGTGGATAGTTGAGAAATCCGAACACATGTGGAATTGGAATAGACCGCCTAGTGATGGTAATGGAAGGTGGCACATTAGGATACAAATCTATGATCCCGATGGTGAGATGTTTGAAAAGGCATATTTAACCGAACGTACTACTAGGAACTTGAATGATAAGTTTGATCCTTACGACATTGTTGAGGATAGACTTACGTATATCGGTACGTAGGAGCACGACTACGAGTCTAGCTACAAGACTCTTAAATAAAGAAAAGCGCTTCGTGGGAGGCAACCCATGCTTAATTGTTTGCTTGTTAGTGTCATATATCTTTTATTAATTGTTTATCCTCGTGTTTAAATTTGTAAAAATGCTTTATTTTGTTTTTAACTTCATCTTAATTGCATATAAAGGTATTTTACATAAGGGATAAGTGTAGGGAGGATTACACACGTTTTCAAAAGAAACGTAAACATGAGAATAAAAATTAACTAAAAGATATTTATGTTTGTTTGTTCGAGTCAAATGCTTGTATCGAGTCATAATGGATGTTTTTGCAGAAATTTTTCCAGATTCTAAAGATGTAAATTTTCCAGAATTTTTTCCAGAAAATCGATAACCTGACGGCGTCAGGATTGCAACCTGACGGCGTCAGGAAGGAGTAAAAACATCAGATTACTTTTTCTCGTTTTCTGAGCTACTTATAAATTTTTGGAATTTTCCAGGTCTTAATTTTCTTAGAAATTCTGTAAACATCCATTCCACAAGCATTATATCCTAGTTTAAATCGAGTCTTATATATATTATTACCGCCGATTTTACGCGAAGGTTTCGTTTGTTTTCTTCAAGTGTGCAGGTTTAGTTTGTTAAGAAGAAATTACATAAGATTGGAAGGAGCTTTTCACGCAATAATTCTTCTTGAAAAGAATTTAACCACCACTTTACACGGATCCTACCGAGCTAATCAGGGGAGTATTAGTTTCTTTCGTTTTTAATTACCTTCTTTTATCATAACTTTGATACTTTCGGGGAACATTGGGGACAATGTTCAGTTTAAGTGTAGGGAGGGAAAATAAAAACAGGAACTTTGAAACTATACTTGTCCTTGATTATTTGCTTTGTCCAATTGTGATTGTGTAATAAACCATGAGAAAATGTCGGTTAGGGTAATTTTGGCACCAAATTTAAAATTTTTCATGACATATAGGAGTGGGCCATTAGTCTTAACAAAAGCGTCTCACGGATAGGAAGTTGCATGACTAGCACAAAAACCCTTACCACCCAAATTCCACCCAAAATGTGAGGATCGCCCTTAGATTAGTAGGAATTAAAGCATTCATCTTTAATGCTTAGAGTGTGAAC
Source organism: Chrysanthemum seticuspe (assembly GCA_019973895.1). NCBI lineage: Eukaryota > Viridiplantae > Streptophyta > Magnoliopsida > Asterales > Asteraceae > Chrysanthemum > Chrysanthemum seticuspe. The sequence goes on from BPTQ01000007.1 coordinate 173,072,785, forward strand.
CGGTAGTATATTAGATTCTAGAACTTGTTTTGTGATGCATTCCGAGATCGCAAGTGAGGCTACACTTGTGTAGTTAGGAATAACTAAATGATAAGAGGCATTAGGATAACCCTTGTTTGATACCTGTAATATAATTACTTCTTCCACTTCGGTTGAGTAATTCCCCCACACCCTTTGCGTTGTACTCATCTTTAGTACACGATACCCCTAGTTAACCCCTCAGAGCCTATCCTTTTCGCGGTTCTCGTGATGTTTCGGTTTTTCCGGAATATCAATGAAGAGCATTGTTTACACCCCACCCCCAAATATACACCTAAATCGCCTTAGCCTACCCCTTATGCACTCACTTTTAGTGCAATTGTTTGTTATCACCCTAAACCCTTAGTTCAATTATCTAGTTGCTTGCATAAGTTGCTAAGTCGAGTCATATCCTTTGTATACAGTTTTGGGATGATTGGGATTCATGGGAAAAGTTAAAGTTTATGAAATGACGGGAAGGGAACGTTAAATTCAAATTCCCTTTGTTTGCGTAATAATGTACCCCAAGTGTTTTGATCTTTTCAATTCGGGTCAAATTAGTGTTAGAGTAATAAAAACTCAAGTGTAGGGATGTGCCTATAAATCCCTATCATTTTGATGTTACCGTAGAGGATGGTAGAGTAAAAGTGTATGAAAAAAAAAAAAAAAAAAAAAAAATCGAAAAAAAAAATAGAAAAAAGAGAAAAGAAAAAAAAAATAGAGTGATTAAAAAAAAATACGGGCTACCATCCTACATCTATCCTTTAATTTTATGTTTGTTTATTTTCATTACCTAGAGTTTTAGAGTGTCGAGTCTTGGCTTAGCAACGCCACTCTTCATATGCATTTAACATAGAGATTTTTGACTTACCACCACTAAATAGCCTATCCCACCAAACCCTTATTTCCCTACCGTAAGCCTAACGTTACAACCCTTTAAAGACCTCTTTGATAGTCTTTCCTAGGTGCTTACGCCAAAGCGATGGAGGTTTGATCTATTCTCAAGCCTATGGTAATCTATGTACTAGGACCGGTTAATGAGTGTTTATCTTCCATTTCCTATATTGTTATATTTCATTTATACACCCGAGAGAGATGTGAGTATCCAAACACCCCATGTGAGGTGCTAGTATGTAATTTCCGTGCTTGTTATGACTTTTGCGGGGCTTATATGTGTTGTGGACCGTTTTGAATTAATGCTTCATGACCCCTAACTTATAAATTAATTGGCTAAAAGCACATTTGCTTGAGGACAAGCAAATAACAAGTGTAGGGATATTTGATAAGGTTTTAAAAGGTACCATTTTGAGGGGTCGTTTAAGTCCTTATTTGATCACTTTTGTATCCGTTATTGCTTAATATCGTTCCTTTTCACTTTTTAGGTCTCGTGAAGGCAAAATGCTGGAATGACACTTATTTGGACGAAAAGGCGCGAATATATGAAGAAAATGGTCAAAGTCAAAATCGAGACACTCACAGTTGCTGAAAGTAGAAGGCGATGGCGTCAGGTGTTAATGGCGATGCCGTCCCAAAAATATTGTGACGATACAGGTCTCAAAACTCGTATTTTCAAGTGACGACGTCTAGCTGTGGAAGAGTAGGCCGTCGCTACTCAGACGGCCTAGATGCAATCCAGACGACGTCAGAAGCTGAAGAGGACGGCGTCACGGACATAAGGTGACGCCGTCGCAAGGTTAACGTGGCCAAGACGAAACCCTAATGGCGGCGACACGACGGCGTCACTAAACATAAGGTGACGCCGTCGCAATTGTAATCTTATATATAGAATCCGAATTTTTCAGTCTTTGTGTGGAGAGTCTTTGGAGTAAAAACCTAAAACCGAACCTAAGGTGTCTTGTACAGTATTTTAGGGTTTTAAACCCTATCTTACACCAAGATAAGTCTTTACTTCATTAATTCAATTATGTCTTTGATTATTTGTGTGTATGCTTGCATGTTCTCCATGTCCGGCTAATTTATTTGTGTGTTTGCTTAGGAAGTATGAAACTTAATTATTGAATATTGATTGGTTGTTTCTTATCTTAGTTGATTAATGATCTAGTAATGCGATAGGTCATTCGTTGTGTACTTAATGCTTGATTCATCTTTGTGAACCTTAGAGTATAATTACCTGAGTAATTGTAGGCTAAACCATCCAAAGAGCGCCTTAGAGTAGGAGTCTATAATCTCTAGTGGTTTTGTAGACAAGACCCTTTGGTAAGTTCAAAGAGTTAGGGAGAAACACATACCCTACAACTTTAGACACACAACGCAACTAGGAATAAGACGTGACACTCAACCATCAATAGGAGATAATTAAGGAGTAATACAAACTAAGTAAACACATCTTTAAACTATCATACGAGCACACATTAATTAGACATAGACTCCCACAACCTTAGTTTAGATAATTAGATAATAGTAGAGTAATCGGTAGAAATACCAACCCCCCAAATCCAATACCCGAGATTCGTACCTTTCCATTTTCATAAAATATAAAAAAATAAAAAATAATCTTCCTCAACCTTAAACCTTAGCGTAGTAACTCCTTACTAGCATTCCTATTCCCCTAGAGAACGATATCAATACCCGTGGCTTACCCTAATTACTACACTACAACGATTAGGTTCACTGCCTAGGGTGTTATAAAACTTGCTCGAAGAAAAGGAAGTTCCTTTGACCCCGAACGACGCGTGTAGCGTTATCATATATAGAATCCGATTTTTTTAGTTTTCAGTGTGTAGTCTTTTGATGTAAAAACCTAAACCGAACCAAGGCTGTCTTGTATAGTATTTTAGGGTTCCATACCCTATCTTACATCAAGATAAGTGTTTTACTTCATTAATTTAATTATGTCTTCCTTTGATTGTGTGTATGCTTGCATGTTCCCCATGTCCGGCTAATTTACTTGTGTGTTTGCTTAGGTAATATGAAACTTAGTTATTGAATATTGATTGGTTGTCTCTTATCTTAATTGTGATTAACCTAGTATTGCGATAGGTCATTCGTTGTGTTTGTAATGCTTGATTGATCTTTGATGAACCTTAGCTTATAATCGCCTAGAGTAATTGTAGACAAGTCATTCAAAGAATACCTTAGAGACACAACGCAATTAAGAATAAGGACGTGACAATTCAACCACCAATAGGAGAGAACTAGGGAGTAATAAAGCCTAAGCAAATACATTTTTAACCATCATACGAGAACACAACAATAGACATAGACTACATACACCTTAGTTTAGATAATTAGATAAGTAGAAGTAATCGGTAGAAATACCAAACCCCCAAATCCAAACCCCGAGATTCGTACCTTTCCATTTCCTAAAAACAGAAAAAGATAAAAAATAATCTTCCTCAACCCCAACCTTAGTGTAGTAACTTCTCACTAGCATTCCTATTCCCCTAGAGAACGATATCAATTCCCGTGGCTTACCCTAATACTACCCTATAACGATTAGGTTCACTGCCTAGGGTGTTGAAAAACTTGCTCGACGAAAAGGAAGTTCCTTTGACCCCGAACGACACGTGTAGCGTTATCATGTTTTTGGCGCCGCTGCCGGGGAATAGAATAGCTAGTTAGGAGTCCACCTCGTTTAGGTTTCCTTGCTTGATTCCTATCAAGTGAGATTTTTTCTCATTTTTAGCTTCCTCTTAGTCTATCCCCCTTCTTCGTGACCTTTGTTAGTAATCCCATTACTTTTCATCATGGAAGGTGATAATCAACCACCATTCATCAACCTACCACCAAATGACCCACCACGAGGTCGTACTCTTGGTGAATACTCAAGACCAAGCCACCTAGGCTATAGAAACACCATTGAGCTTCCCGACCAAGCCCAAACTACGGCCCTGCGATTTGACACCATCCGGTTGGTGCAAAACGGATGTGCATTCCATGGACTTTGTTCCGAAGATCCTAATCAGCATCTTAAGGATTTCCTTAAAATTGTCGATTCCATCGACCTCGATGCTACTACTTGGGAGACCACGCATCTGCGTCTCTTCCAATTCTCACTACAGGACCAAGCTAGTAATTGGCTTGAGCGACTTCCCGCCGGCTCCATCTCAAGTTGGGATGATCTCACCTCTCGCTTCCTTGCTCAATTTTTCCCACCGGGGAGAACCACTAAGCTTAGGAATGATATCTTGATGTTCCAACAACGTCAAGGTGAATCTCTCTATGAAGCATGGACTCGATTCAAGGACTTACTCCATAGAGTCCTTCATCACAGCATTGATCTTTGGGTTCAAGTCCAACTCTTCTATGATCATGTCAACTTCCCCACTAAGCGATCCATTGACGAAGCGGCCGGTGGAAAACTTAGTGATCTCACCGCGGAAGAATCATGGGGTATCATAGAGGACCTTGCTCTCTATGACAACGAAAGTTGGAACGACCCCCGTGAGCCACCTAAAACCATAAAGGCAATCTCCTTGCCTCCCCTTGACTCACAACCTTCCGACCGTAGGATGCTCGAGCTTGAAGATCAAGTTAAATTCCTAATGAGCTCCTACGAGAATCCTAAGTCTTCACATCAAGTGAATAAAATCACTCTACCTTGTGAGTTATGTAGTTGTCCCCATGACACTCGTGATTGCACAAGACTCCCCGAACAAGCTTTTGCGGACTACGCCTCCACGCGTACCGACGGAGCGGGAGAGAAGTGGTACACTTTCAAGCCCGAACAAAACAACTTAGGAAACTCTTACAACTCCTCATAGAGAAATCACCACAACCTTAAGTGGAACCAAAATTCAAGCACACCCCAAAGCTCATCTAGTCCGCCCAATAGGTTCAATCCTCCAAACACCGGGAACCCCACTAGTCTTGAGGCAATTGCATCTGGGTTCATGTCATCTCAAGAAACTCGATTGACTAAGCTTGAAGCCGATTTTAAGCGACAACAAGGCGAGATGACAAACAAACTTGATGCCCTCTTAAAAGCCTTTAATGACCGGGAAATTGGTGCACTCCTAAGTGCTACTATAAAGAACCCAAAAGTGAGTTCGATTTCATCGACTTCATGTTCTTGTTCACCATGGGAGAGTGTGCATCCATGCCCCTCACATCCTACGGTTCACTCAGTAAACGCTATCAACAAGGGTTTCAAGCAATCCAAAATGAGGTACCAAGGCCCCGCACCATTGGTAGAAGCTACTCTTGAGAAACCCGTCAACCAAGAACCCAAACCTAATCTAGAGGAGGAGTACAAGGAACTCCATCAAGAAAAACCGGTTCTTGAAGTCTTAGCTCATGCACCTTATTATAATGCGAAATAATTTACCTAAGAAGTTAGACGATCCCGGGCTATTCACTCTTCCGTGTAGGCTTGGAACTTCCAAACCTCTCGATGCTCTAGCCGACTTAGGATCACGCATCAATCTTGTTTCGTTGTCCCTCCATAGAAGCCTTAACTTAGGTAAGATAGAACCAACGGAAACCATCTTAGGTCTAGCGGACGGTAGTATTGCATATCCGGTAGGGATAATAAAAGATACGATAGTACACGTAGGAGAATTGACTCTTTTGGCGGATTTCCATGTGCTAGACATGAATAAGGACCCGACATGCCCATTGCTTGTAGGAAGAGGATTCTTAGCTACCGCTAGTGCCATCATTGATTGTAAGATGTCCAAAATAGTGGTAGGAGAAGGGAGTGCTAGGTCAATTTACGATGTCAAAAAGTATACCTACTATAAAGAAGAGGAAATCCCACACGAGATTAGGTTGGATTGAGCACAATCTAGATATAGACCTTGGATTGATAAGAACTTCATAGGTCCCCAACGGCCTTTTTATCTAGATGAAGCCTTTGCTAGTAAAACAACTTTCCATGAAAAAGAAATGGCTAGGGACATGGAAGTGAACCCGTTCGAAGACGCCTTAGTATTTAGGAAGATGACCGAGTTCTTAGGAAGCTTGCCCGTCAACCTTGGCATGAATAAGTGGAAAGTTGAGAGCGATAAGCCAAAACATAAGTGGGATTGGGATAGACCGCCTACTGATGGTAATGGAGAGTGGCACATTAGGATAACGATCTATGACCCCGATGGAGAGAAATTTGAAAAGGCATATCGAACCAAACGTACTACTAGGAACTTAAATGATAAGTTTGATCCTCATGAAATTCTAGAGGATAGGATTAATTATATCGGTATGTAGGGGCACGGCTTCGAGTCTAGCTACAAGACTCATAAAAAAAGAAAAGCGCTTCGTGGGAGGCAACCCATGCTTAATTGTTTGCTTGTTTGTGCGTCGTGTATCTTTTATTGATTGTGTATTATGCTTTATTTTGTCTTTAACCTCTTCTTAATTACATATAAAGGTATTTTACATAAGGGATAAGTGTAGGGAGGATTACACACGTTTTCAAAGAAACGTAAACATGAGAATTACAATTAATTAGAAGATATACATGTGTGTTTGTTCGAGTCAAATGCTTGTATCGAGTCATAATGGATGTTTTGCAGGAAATTTTTTCAGATTCTAAAGATGTAAATTTTCCAGAATTTTTTTCCAGAAAATCGCAGACCAGTTTTTGTCAGGATAACCTGACGGTGTCAGGAAGGAGCAGAAACAACTGATCACTTTTTCTCGTTTTCTGAGCTACTTATAAATTTTTGGAATTTTCCAGGTCTTAATTTTCCAGAAAATCTGTAAACATCCATCCCACAAGCATTATATCATAGTTTAGTAGAGTCCTATATATATTGTTACCGCCAATTTTACGCGAAGGTTTCGTTTGTTTTCTTCAAGTGTGCAGGTTTAATTTATCAAGAGGATGGTAGAAGAAAAAAATAGAGTGTTGAAAAAAAAAAAAAAAAAAAAAAAAAAAAAAAAAAAAAAACGGGCTACCATCCTACATTTATCTTTAAATTTATGTTTGTTTGTTTGTTTCAGTTATATAGAGTTTAGAGTGTCGAGTCTTGGCTTAGCAACGCCATTCTTCGCATGCTTGTAACATAAAGATTTTTGACTTGCCACCACTAAATAGCCTATCCCACCAAACCCTTTGTTTCCCTACCGTAAGCCTATCATTACAACCCTTTAAAAGACCTCTTGGATAGTCTTTCCTAGGTGCTTACGCCAAATCGATGGAGGTTTGATCTAGTGATATGTGTCTAAAAACACATATATTTTATGCTATATAAACCCACAAAAACAACCAAAAACACACAAATGACTCTCAAAATGACACAAATTCATAAAAATGTGTTTTTATGTGATTCAGGTACAAAAGATTGAAAAACAAGTGAAAATTGATCAATTTCACAACAATTGTCGTTTTCAGTCCCTGGAGTTACATAAATTGTCAAAACTAGTCCCTAAATGTTTTAAATGAATGAAAAGTCAACTTAAGTCCTTGGGAAACCAAAAATATTCACAAATGATCCCTGGATAAAAGTTTACACATATTGGCAATTTTTACCCCTCAAGTTACAAAATTGGCAAAATAGGTCCCTGGGTATTCAAAAATGGAAATTTTACAAAATATACCCTTGTACTATTCATGAACTTACAAAATGGAACAATTTGATAACTTTTGGGAAATTACAAAACAAGTCCCTCAAATATCCAAATTTACAACTTTGGTCCTTTAACTTTCAAATATGACAAGTTAGGTCCCTAAACTTTCAAAGCTTATCAATTTTGGTCCTTGTGTCAACTTTGGAAAATTGGCAGGTGTGATCCCTCATGAATTGGCTAATTACAAAACAAGTCCTTGTCTTATTAACTAATACTAGCCTTGTCAAAATAATTTTGGACCCCTGCCAACCTTACCATTTGACCCTTTTCTGTTTTTGGACCCCTGGTCAGTCAACCAAAGTCAAACAAGCAGGATATGGCGCCCACTGGCTTATCTTCAACATCCCCCACTTGAGCCCTGCAACTCCCTGCACACTCAACCAAACCTCACCCTTATCTCTTCCACACCTTTCTCCCACCTCATCATCAACCCTACAATCCACCCCCCCTAGTTGTAGTCAAAAAGTCCACAACAGTCAAATCACATATTTTCCCGCCAAAATGATCAAGTAGCCAATTTGCTCCAGAACTCACCCATTGGCTCAAAAAGTGGTGGGAAACACTTAAGAGGACACGTGGAAGAAATCAAAGGTATAAAAGGAAGAAGAGAAGCAGAGGAACAGCACTTTGGCACTAGGCCTTGGTCACTTAGTATAGTTTTTTATATGCTTTCTTTAAATTTCAATGTCTTTTAAATTTTCAATGTTGTAAGTTACCTTAAATTAGTGTAATGAATGTTATTTCCAGTTCAATTTCAAGTTCCTTTTAAATTTCAAGTTTTTCTTAAATTCCTTTAATTTTCATGTTATTCGATTTCAAGTCATGTATTTGTGTTATTGGATTCTTTAAGTTCTCATAAACTCTTGACAAAGTTTTTAAGACTTTTAGATTCATTAAACAGATCTTAGTCTTTAAATTCAGAAAAGTTCTAAAAAAATAAAAAAAACCAAAAAAAAAGGTCAATGGTAGTCAACTTGTGGTCTCATAAGCAGTGCTAGGGTATAGAAGCTAAGCTGGATGGAGTATCTGGTTTCTAGTTTGCTGACAACAAGCTAGGAGTGGTTTTTGAACTTTGGTATCCAATATTTGCCACAATCATGTGTGAGTTCTATTTTTACCATCTTTACCATTTTACTGTTGCATCATTATTTGTGCTTTAATTTCTATGTTTTTATGTTTCTGTATTGTTATTTAGTGTTATTATGTCATAAAATAAGTAGTTTGTTCATTTAAATTTGTGTTTTGAGAAAATCTCATTTGGGCAGTCACAATTGCTTAAGTCTCATTTCTTAGTTTTAAGTTACTATAACTGTTGTTTATAGCTTAATTTGTCTTATTTAATGATTTTATGATGTCTGAATTTAAGCTCATGGTTAAAATTTGTGAGTTGCTTTGAAAAACTCCAAAACAGTTAACATAAAGGAGTGTTTGGTTTTCTATGTTCAAAGGTTCTTTGGTCCTTAGTTTTGTTGGAAAACAGTCTAAATAGGTCTAAACCACTCATCTCAGTCAAGAAAAGAAGTTCTCATAAGCAAAAAGTCAAAAATTCTTCAAATCAATAGTTGTGCATTCACTGTTAACAGTTCATGATTCAAGATCATTGTTTTGTGTTAGAAAGTTGTTAAAAGTATTCAAGTTAGTCTTAGTTTACTTCAAAACATCATATTCAGTGATTTAGATCAAATCAAAATCCATTTTGGTCAACTTTCAGTTTTTGTCAAAAAAGTCAAAATCTCAATGGGTCGTTTTTGAATAAAACTTGGAATTTCACTGTGGGTTCATTAGTAGGATTCAGTTTATAAGATTTTGGATTTTTAAAGTCTAGTTGGTAAAGAAAAATACAAAAATATTAGTTTTCTGTTTATCAGCTTGTTTGGTGCTTATTTCATAGCTTATTTTGGACCCCTTGTCTGCATAAGTGCCCTGTGCACAGATTTTGGTACTCTACTTCATAAGCTCTCACAAGCTCATTAGTTAGCTTAATTCTGTGAAACTTAGCTTTTTGAGAAGCTCACCTAGCTGTCTCAAGGATCCAAGTTTGGTTTTTCCATCTTTAGCTTATTTAGTGGGTCTGCTCCTTGATTTCAGTTTTGTCTATTTTTACTAAGTGTACCAGTAATCAGTGTTTTTCAAGTTTTTCTAAGGCTTCTCAAGAGCTTAATTGTGAAAGCCAATCTTTGTACATTAGTTTTTTGGATAGCTTACTTGGTCAATTTGATAAGTCCAGTGTTCATTTTCAAATTTAAGTTCATTTAAGTGCCTATTTAGTAGCTTATAGGTGCCTAGTGATTTATATTGTGTCATGTGTATATCAGTTTTATACAAGTGCTTATTTTAGCTTATTTTGTGCTTATCTCTAAGTATTTGAGCTTGTATTGTTGTAATTAGCTTATGTTAAGTTACTTAGCTCATTTTATGTTTAGCTTTTGCTATTTCATTAGCTTATAAGCATTTTAGCTCAAGTTTTGTACTTAGTCATTTTCAAAAATAGCCACTGTTGAGATAAGCTGCTTATTCAGAGCTTATTGTTGGTTTTTATAAAAAGTTGCAGTTGAGTAAAATGCTTATTTTCTTGTGTTAAAAAGTTTGCAAAAGAAAAATCAAAAATAAAAATGTTTTGCAAAAAGGGTGGAGGCAGGCTCGAACCTGAGACCTCCACCCCTTTGAGAGTGATAGGAGTGTGTACCTGTACCAAATGCGCCCTTGGGTCTTTCTCGTCATTCCTTGCACTTAATATCCTCTTATATACGTTTTGGGCAGTAAAGCTTAATAAGCTTATTTAGCTTATTTGTAGCTTATTCAGTATAGCTTTTTCAAGTTTTCTATTTTTCTTAAATTTGTATTAGTATTTAGTATTTTCTGTAAAAAGCTGGGATTTTTCTAATTAGTTTTAATATTTTTAATCATTTAATTAGTGTTTTATCTTATTTAATTCATAATAAAAAATATAAAAGTCAAAAAAATATAAATCTTTTTTCTAAAATTTTCTTTTGTCTTATATTTTGTAAAAATATTATTTTTACACTTGTAGGCCTTTTATTTCTTAAATTTTACGTTTTGTCTTGCGCTCCAGCGCCATTTTTGTAAATAACGCTCGTTTTAGTTTTAAGTTACGTTTTTAAATAATTTGAGTCTACGTTTTAGTTAAGATAGTTTATTTGAGTGATTTTATTTTATATTTCATAAACGTTCATCATTGTAAATATAGTGATAGCGTTTATTTAATATCTTTTATCTTTTTACCTTTTTTAATTTGCATTTAAGTCGCTCCTTTTTTAATTTGCATTTAAGTCGCTAAGACATGCAAATCCCTACTATAGTTATAATCGTTTTTAGGTTTCTGATTGCACGTTTTTATTGACATAGCTGTGACAGAGCTATTACTATTCACATTCAGTGTTAGTCAATCAGATTCCTGTTTTTGTACATTCTATATCATTTCAGCATTCACAAGTCATTGTATGTGGAACATCTTGCCTCACCAGGACATAAACGATCCAAGGATATTTTTAATCCTTGGTAAACTTGCATTCTCTCCCGGGCTGTCGCCCTTTTATCATCTGTTGCTTGACGGAGAAATAAAAGATGGGTGGTCCGGGAGGAATCAAATTTTGGCGCCGCTGCCGGGGAGGCTAGCTGCGTATTATGACTTGTATTTTGTACTTTGTTGAAATACCTATCCTTGTATGTAAATTACATTTACTTCATTTCATATAAACAATATAAAATACAAAAAGATTTTATGGTTGAAATCTATCTGTGCTATGATTTGCATTTGACTGTCAATTTTCCTAATCTTGATATTCCTAGGTCTAAATTTTGGCTAAACACCATGTTTACACTAAAAAAGGATTTACTGTGCTTAGTATAATTCCTGGAATGTGATAGATTAGGTTTAAATCAGTTACATGTATTGATAATCTCATTTAGGTTTCCCTTTTAGCCAATTTTTTATTTTTCATTTCTGTTTATATTATATCAAAAACCCAAAAATATTTTTCCTTTCTTTTTATAAATCAAAAATCAAAAAAATTCTTCTAGCCTTTTCTGAGTTTCTTTCTAAAGATTCTTAGATTCATCCTAGTGATGATTATTCATAATTCTGTGAGTGGCAATCCCACTCCAATTTCCCACCAAATCCCTGAGTGGCAATCCCACTCCACTTCCCCATGAACAAATGAATTCGGGGTCGAGTCAAGCTAGCGACTCGGTAATCAAAAACAGTAGCTTAACATGGGTTTTCACCCGTGTGTACCACCCTAGTGTGGGGGTGATGCCCCACATGTTGTATATAGATCTAAAAAACTTATGAAAATTGTAAATATTTAAAAAGAGAATAATTGTTGTGTTTCCACACTTAGCTAGTAATGTTATCTTTTTACGTTCTAAGTTTCGGCATTACAGCCGGTACTTTGAATATTGAGGACAATATTCATTTCTAAGTGTGGGGGGGGAAATTCTGGCGAATTTTGATCATAAATGAACCCTTTTAGTCCCTTTTTCCCCCAAAATGGCCAAATTTTAAAATTTTTTTTTTTTAGTGGAAGTACTATGTACTAAACACAACAAATGGTAATCAGTCCACCATGTCTAACCCACATAAGGATTGGCTAATCCAGGAGCAAACGGCTCTTGGTAAAGATATCTCAAATCCGTTTATGGCTTGCAATTTGCCCAAAATTGTATGGTATTCAGCTCACCATATCCTAAAAAGTGAAGAGTTGGCTAGCCCGCAAGATTATGGCTTGTGGTAAAGGCAGTGGAAAATCCATAATTGGTAATCAGCTCACCAAAGATAATACTGATAATTTATCTAAGAGTTGGCTAGTCCAGAAGGGTACGGCTTCTGGTAAAGACTAATCAAATCCGTTTACAGCTTATGATTTGCTCAAAATCATTTGGTTATCAGTGTACCAAGGTTCTTACTTGAACTGAAACATTTGACTACTCCAGAAGTGATGGCTTTTGGTAAAGAGTTTTTCAAATCCATTAAGTTTTAAATAAAAGATTGCTAGGGACTAGCAATAGTTCAGTGTGGGGGATTTGATATGTGTCTAAAAACACATATATTTTATGCTATATAAACCCACAAAAACAACCAAAAACACACAAATGACTCTCAAAATGACACAAATTCATAAAAATGTGTTTTTATGTGATTCAGGTACAAAAGATTGAAAAACAAGTGAAAATTGATCAATTTCACAACAATTGTCGTTTTCAGTCCCTGGAGTTACATAAATTGTCAAAACTAGTCCCTAAATGTTTTAAATGAATGAAAAGTCAACTTAAGTCCTTGGGAAACCAAAAATATTCACAAATGATCCCTGGATAAAAGTTTACACATATTGGCAATTTTTACCCCTCAAGTTACAAAATTGGCAAAATAGGTCCCTGGGTATTCAAAAATGGAAATTTTACAAAATATACCCTTGTACTATTCATGAACTTACAAAATGGAACAATTTGATAACTTTTGGGAAATTACAAAACAAGTCCCTCAAATATCCAAATTTACAACTTTGGTCCTTTAACTTTCAAATATGACAAGTTAGGTCCCTAAACTTTCAAAGCTTATCAATTTTGGTCCTTGTGTCAACTTTGGAAAATTGGCAGGTGTGATCCCTCATGAATTGGCTAATTACAAAACAAGTCCTTGTCTTATTAACTAATACTAGCCTTGTCAAAATAATTTTGGACCCCTGCCAACCTTACCATTTGACCCTTTTCTGTTTTTGGACCCCTGGTCAGTCAACCAAAGTCAAACAAGCAGGATATGGCGCCCACTGGCTTATCTTCAACATCCCCCACTTGAGCCCTGCAACTCCCTGCACACTCAACCAAACCTCACCCTTATCTCTTCCACACCTTTCTCCCACCTCATCATCAACCCTACAATCCACCCCCCCTAGTTGTAGTCAAAAAGTCCACAACAGTCAAATCACATATTTTCCCGCCAAAATGATCAAGTAGCCAATTTGCTCCAGAACTCACCCATTGGCTCAAAAAGTGGTGGGAAACACTTAAGAGGACACGTGGAAGAAATCAAAGGTATAAAAGGAAGAAGAGAAGCAGAGGAACAGCACTTTGGCACTAGGCCTTGGTCACTTAGTATAGTTTTTTATATGCTTTCTTTAAATTTCAATGTCTTTTAAATTTTCAATGTTGTAAGTTACCTTAAATTAGTGTAATGAATGTTATTTCCAGTTCAATTTCAAGTTCCTTTTAAATTTCAAGTTTTTCTTAAATTCCTTTAATTTTCATGTTATTCGATTTCAAGTCATGTATTTGTGTTATTGGATTCTTTAAGTTCTCATAAACTCTTGACAAAGTTTTTAAGACTTTTAGATTCATTAAACAGATCTTAGTCTTTAAATTCAGAAAAGTTCTAAAAAAATAAAAAAAACCAAAAAAAAAGGTCAATGGTAGTCAACTTGTGGTCTCATAAGCAGTGCTAGGGTATAGAAGCTAAGCTGGATGGAGTATCTGGTTTCTAGTTTGCTGACAACAAGCTAGGAGTGGTTTTTGAACTTTGGTATCCAATATTTGCCACAATCATGTGTGAGTTCTATTTTTACCATCTTTACCATTTTACTGTTGCATCATTATTTGTGCTTTAATTTCTATGTTTTTATGTTTCTGTATTGTTATTTAGTGTTATTATGTCATAAAATAAGTAGTTTGTTCATTTAAATTTGTGTTTTGAGAAAATCTCATTTGGGCAGTCACAATTGCTTAAGTCTCATTTCTTAGTTTTAAGTTACTATAACTGTTGTTTATAGCTTAATTTGTCTTATTTAATGATTTTATGATGTCTGAATTTAAGCTCATGGTTAAAATTTGTGAGTTGCTTTGAAAAACTCCAAAACAGTTAACATAAAGGAGTGTTTGGTTTTCTATGTTCAAAGGTTCTTTGGTCCTTAGTTTTGTTGGAAAACAGTCTAAATAGGTCTAAACCACTCATCTCAGTCAAGAAAAGAAGTTCTCATAAGCAAAAAGTCAAAAATTCTTCAAATCAATAGTTGTGCATTCACTGTTAACAGTTCATGATTCAAGATCATTGTTTTGTGTTAGAAAGTTGTTAAAAGTATTCAAGTTAGTCTTAGTTTACTTCAAAACATCATATTCAGTGATTTAGATCAAATCAAAATCCATTTTGGTCAACTTTCAGTTTTTGTCAAAAAAGTCAAAATCTCAATGGGTCGTTTTTGAATAAAACTTGGAATTTCACTGTGGGTTCATTAGTAGGATTCAGTTTATAAGATTTTGGATTTTTAAAGTCTAGTTGGTAAAGAAAAATACAAAAATATTAGTTTTCTGTTTATCAGCTTGTTTGGTGCTTATTTCATAGCTTATTTTGGACCCCTTGTCTGCATAAGTGCCCTGTGCACAGATTTTGGTACTCTACTTCATAAGCTCTCACAAGCTCATTAGTTAGCTTAATTCTGTGAAACTTAGCTTTTTGAGAAGCTCACCTAGCTGTCTCAAGGATCCAAGTTTGGTTTTTCCATCTTTAGCTTATTTAGTGGGTCTGCTCCTTGATTTCAGTTTTGTCTATTTTTACTAAGTGTACCAGTAATCAGTGTTTTTCAAGTTTTTCTAAGGCTTCTCAAGAGCTTAATTGTGAAAGCCAATCTTTGTACATTAGTTTTTTGGATAGCTTACTTGGTCAATTTGATAAGTCCAGTGTTCATTTTCAAATTTAAGTTCATTTAAGTGCCTATTTAGTAGCTTATAGGTGCCTAGTGATTTATATTGTGTCATGTGTATATCAGTTTTATACAAGTGCTTATTTTAGCTTATTTTGTGCTTATCTCTAAGTATTTGAGCTTGTATTGTTGTAATTAGCTTATGTTAAGTTACTTAGCTCATTTTATGTTTAGCTTTTGCTATTTCATTAGCTTATAAGCATTTTAGCTCAAGTTTTGTACTTAGTCATTTTCAAAAATAGCCACTGTTGAGATAAGCTGCTTATTCAGAGCTTATTGTTGGTTTTTATAAAAAGTTGCAGTTGAGTAAAATGCTTATTTTCTTGTGTTAAAAAGTTTGCAAAAGAAAAATCAAAAATAAAAATGTTTTGCAAAAAGGGTGGAGGCAGGCTCGAACCTGAGACCTCCACCCCTTTGAGAGTGATAGGAGTGTGTACCTGTACCAAATGCGCCCTTGGGTCTTTCTCGTCATTCCTTGCACTTAATATCCTCTTATATACGTTTTGGGCAGTAAAGCTTAATAAGCTTATTTAGCTTATTTGTAGCTTATTCAGTATAGCTTTTTCAAGTTTTCTATTTTTCTTAAATTTGTATTAGTATTTAGTATTTTCTGTAAAAAGCTGGGATTTTTCTAATTAGTTTTAATATTTTTAATCATTTAATTAGTGTTTTATCTTATTTAATTCATAATAAAAAATATAAAAGTCAAAAAAATATAAATCTTTTTTCTAAAATTTTCTTTTGTCTTATATTTTGTAAAAATATTATTTTTACACTTGTAGGCCTTTTATTTCTTAAATTTTACGTTTTGTCTTGCGCTCCAGCGCCATTTTTGTAAATAACGCTCGTTTTAGTTTTAAGTTACGTTTTTAAATAATTTGAGTCTACGTTTTAGTTAAGATAGTTTATTTGAGTGATTTTATTTTATATTTCATAAACGTTCATCATTGTAAATATAGTGATAGCGTTTATTTAATATCTTTTATCTTTTTACCTTTTTTAATTTGCATTTAAGTCGCTCCTTTTTTAATTTGCATTTAAGTCGCTAAGACATGCAAATCCCTACTATAGTTATAATCGTTTTTAGGTTTCTGATTGCACGTTTTTATTGACATAGCTGTGACAGAGCTATTACTATTCACATTCAGTGTTAGTCAATCAGATTCCTGTTTTTGTACATTCTATATCATTTCAGCATTCACAAGTCATTGTATGTGGAACATCTTGCCTCACCAGGACATAAACGATCCAAGGATATTTTTAATCCTTGGTAAACTTGCATTCTCTCCCGGGCTGTCGCCCTTTTATCATCTGTTGCTTGACGGAGAAATAAAAGATGGGTGGTCCGGGAGGAATCATCTAGTCTCAAGCCTATGGTAATCTATGTACTAGGACCGGTTAATGAGTGTTTATCTTCCATTTCCAACTTGTTATATTTCATATACACCCGAGAGATGTGAGTATCCAAACACCCCATGTGAGGTGCTAGTATGTAATTTCCGTGCTTGTTATGACTTTTGTGGGGCTTATATGTGCTGTGAATCGTTCTAAACTAATGCTTCATGACCTCTAACTTATAAATTGATTGGCTAAAAGCACATTTGCTTGAGGACAAGCAAATACCAAGTGTAGGGATATTTGATAAGGTTTTAAAATATACCTTTTTGAGGGGTCGTTTAAGCCCTTATTTGATCACTTTTGTATCCGTTATTACTTAATATCGTTCATTTTCACTTTTTAGGTATCTTGAAGGCAAAATGCTGGAATGACACTTATTCGGATGAAAAGGCGCGAATATACGAAGAAAATGGCCAAAGTCAAGAATCGAGACACTCAGGCTGCTGGAAATGATGGGGACGGCGTCAGGCACAACTAGAGACGCCGTCGGATAACTTTTGTGACGACTTAGTAGCCAAATTGCTCATTTACAAGTGACGGCTTCAGGTTTTAAAAGAGTAGGGCGTCACAACTCAGACGGCCTAGATTTGATCCAGACGACGTCAGAGACTGAAGGGGACGGCGTCACGGACATAAGGTGACACCGTCATAATGATAACATGGCCAAGACAAAACCCTAATAACGGCGACCCGACGGCGTCACAAATTAAAGGGTGACGCCGTCGCATTTGTAATCTTATATATAGAATCCGAATTTTTTAGTTTTCAGTGTGTAGTCTTTTGGAGTAAAAACCTAAACCGAACCAAGGTTGTCTTGTATAGTATTTTAGGGTTCCATACCCTATCTTACATCAATATAAGTGTTTTACTTCATTAATTTAATTATGTCTTCCTTTGATTGTGTGTATGCTTGCATGTTCCCCATGTCCGGCTAATTTACTTGTGTGTTTGCTTAGGTAATATGAAACTTAGTTATTGAATATTGATTGGTTGTCTCTTATCTTAATTGTGATTGACCTAGTATTGCGATAGGTCATTCGTTGTGTTTGTAATGCTTGATTGATCTTTAATGAACCTTAGCTTATAATCGCCTAGAGTAATTGTAGACAAGTCATTCAAAGAATACCTTAGAGTTAAAGTTTATGAATCCTATAGATTTTGTAGTCATTAACCTTTGGTAGCTTCAAAGAGTTAGGGATAAACGCATACCCTACGACCTTAGAAACACAACGCAATTAAGAATAAGGACGTGACAATTCAACCACCAATAGGAGATAACTATGGAGCAATAAAGCCTAAGCAAATACATTTTTAACTATCATACGAGGACACAACAATAGACATAGACTACATACACCTTAGTTTAGATAATTAGCTAAGTAGAAGTAATCGGTAGAAATACCAAACCCCCAAATCCAAACCCCGAGATTCGTACCTTTCCATTTCCTAAAAACATAAAAAGATAAAAAATAATCTTCCTCAACCCCAACCTTAGCGTAGTAACTTCTCATTAGCATTCCTATTCCCCTAGAGAACGATATCAATTCCCGTGGCTTACCCGAATACTACACTACAACGATTAGGTTCACTGTCTAGGGTGTTGAAAAACTTGCTCGACGAAAAGGAAGTTCCTTTGACCCCGAACGACGCGTGTAGCGTTATCAGGATTACATGTTCCTGAAGAAAATCGTAGTCAAACGCCAAGACGAATAGGAATATGACTTTACTGAAGCGGATTTCCTGAGATTGTCACTCAATGACATTGAAGACATGTATCTTGCTAAGGTACAAGGTCGAATGCGACAGTTCTCCACCAACATCCAACTCCAGTACATCAAATCATTGCTAATATTCATCAGAAGCATCGCCATCCAGGAACGTGTTGAAGATCTTCAACTTGCCGTGGAATCATATCAAAAACGTGTTAATCTCACACCACCAAAGCTATACATTCCCGATATCAACCATCTGCCTTAGTACACCATTCTTAAGAAACCAACATTCGGGGTAGTTTACCGCAGTGAACTTCACCGTAATTGCTTCATGGCATGCAATGAGCTTCACAAATTTTGTGATCATACTTTGAAGAAGGTTCGGAATGGGATGGCTTATAGGTTAAAGGAGATTCATCAAGGCATAGGGTCGAAGAAAAGGTGGAATTCTAGGGAAAAGAGGGATGCGAAGAAGATCATTACCAGGATTGATGAAAGGTTGTTTCGTCGGGATCAGATGAGGACTTTGGATTGTTTCGTGGGTGGATGTCAAAGTATATCTCTAACAGGCTACCAACGTCCAGAAAGAACTCCTGGTGTTATTGACGGACTTCTTGGTACTCCTTGATTTGTTTCTTTCATTAAATATTTGGATGTGTGATCTATATTTGACTATGGTTTATGCACACATAACAGTGTACAACCCGTACTTGTCATGAAAGGACCCTTTGGTACGCTTCAGTGCCACAATCCTTATAAAAGGAGCGAAAGCTTCTTACTTTTGAGTAAAACTAATCAAAACTTTCACTTTCAAAGTTTTGCTCAAAAGAACAAGTACTTCCCCTTATGATTTTTAAAACCTCAAAAGTTAATATCACTTGTTGAGGGGGAGTATTTGATTAAAACTTTGTTCACAAATTTTTCTTCGTGGCAATCTTCCCACAAAACTCGAAATGGACATATTCGATATCAAAATTTCGTCAAAAATAACAATTATATGCCATTTTTGAGGGGGAGAAAAATTATGTGATAAGAAATATGTTGTGAATTGCTATTGAATCGTCGTGCTCTTAAATGTTAGTGACTCGAAAAGACTTGTCCGGGACGGGTAAGAATTTCAAGCTAGTTTGCTAGTGATGTAAACGTATCTCGCAAAGGACTTTTCCTAGTAGAATGTACCATTCGAGAAACTCTTGGTAGACATGAACCTTGACGGATCAAACCTCCTCTACAAGGAGTGTTTACAACTTCAAGCTGACCAAGTCAGTGATGTAACCGTGTCCCGCAGGGAATTGTCTATCTTGAGTTGATCAAATCAAAAGTGCGCGCTCTTCTCTCACCGTGCAGAATTCTGTCAAAATACTTAAGCACGTGTGGAGGGGGAGTATTTCTGCAAAATATAAAACTCTTTCAGTGGTACAAAATGTTTTTAATCATAATCACTTTGAGAGATTTTTCATGAAAATGGTTTTATGGCAACATAGGTTAGTCATGGAGTTATAAGGTAACTAAGGTTAGGAATAACCGTCCTATGATCCACCAGAGCCGGAGGGATCTACCCAAGGACACCACCAATAGTTAGAATTTAGAAGTCCTTAGGTATGATTATAAAAAGGAGAAAATGAGAATCGGAGAAAGAAGGAGTTGAAGAATTAAAAAGAAAAGTAAAGAAAAGGGTGAAAAGAAATAGCCCTCCAGATTATTCAACTTAGGGCAGACACCGGGTTCAACTCATATGCTACTGGTTGTCACTTAATGACACCGGTATTGAAGATTAAAGTCGTCATGGACCCAGTGACGCATGCACTAAACCTTCTTAGCCACTCAAGTTTCTCACAACAGAAGCTTGTTTCATTCTCACAGGGAACCCTACATAAACTATCGGCTTTCTCTTAGAGATTGCTGGTATTGAAGAAGGAGACCCTCTCCTTAGTCTCTGCTCATGAAAACCAAAGAGCACTATTGAGTCTAGAGCCACGAGATTCATCAAAAGATCTCTTAGGAACAATTGACATTTCATCACTTGTCGTTCAACAATAAGGACGCAAGTGATACATTTTAGATTCCTTCACAGATCTTAACAATCTGTCGAGAACATTTATGAGGGGTTCACAACTGTGATCCTCAGTGATTGAATGGAAACTCCTGCCAGGGTCAACATCAAACAGCCCTGACAGCAGGTCACTTCGGTAACTCCTTGTGGGTTACGCTTAGTGTTGTCTCAAACGGTCTACAGTCATGGGGTGATGCTTTGGTGTATCTCAGCGACTCACCTGAACCGTAGATGTACTTCGGTATATCATGTTAGCCTTCTTGAGGGTATCCGGTTTCAGGAACAGCCTTTGCTAGAATTAGAGATGTGTTTTCACATTATGCTGTTGACACTCTCGAAGTTCGAACTTGTAAGTGCTGGAAATCCCGCTAAAGAGATTCCTTTCAAGAATCGAGTCCTGAATATATGGGTCATTACTTGAACTTGTTCAATGTAATGCCAACTGTCCCTTACGGGATTCGGACGGCTGATTCGCCCGACCAAGGTGAATGGAATCAAGACATTCATCAGTAGAACAATTGTAGTAATCAATTCTTTATGAAAAGATTACAATGATCAATTGGTGTTCGTGACTGTACCAGAGATGCTGTTGCTGATGGATGCTCGCGGGAGGAAGAGATCGTGCTGATTCTCCACATGCTCATACCAACAACATCACAAAAGAAGTTCTCTCAAAATCAAAGGCAACACAAATTCATAATGATTCTTCATCTAATCAAAGAATCTACAAAGTTATAAAGACTCGAGAACTACTTCACATCTGGAATCATTGTCAAATGAGCGTGTGAGCATGTTGGAGAAAGATGTGGAGACGCTGGAGCAACGAAGCTGACCTGTAGCTGACAACAACATACTATCACAACCACCACAAAGAACAAAGAATTATAAGAACAAAGAAATCAAAGACGTCAAAGCAGAATACTTCAAAGAAAACAAGATCCCTACACTACGGAGATTGTTCGAATCAAGGCACTTCTTCTCACAAGAAAGAAGAATGTCAGAAGACGTCAAAGCAACTATTACATCAGCACCAACAACGTTTCAAATTACTCAAATCATTAATTACCAACACTTAGGGGGAGATTGTTGGAATCACTCCTAAACTATATTTCAAGTGTTTGTAATTAACATGTAATAGG
The DNA here is from genome assembly GCA_019973895.1 of Chrysanthemum seticuspe. Classification (NCBI taxonomy): domain Eukaryota; kingdom Viridiplantae; phylum Streptophyta; class Magnoliopsida; order Asterales; family Asteraceae; genus Chrysanthemum; species Chrysanthemum seticuspe. The sequence continues at coordinate 173,094,344 of BPTQ01000007.1, forward strand.
TTGCTTAATTAGGCTTTTATGTTAGTATTAAAGGTAAGGCTTATGTAGAAAGCCCATAAGCCTTGGCCCATATCTAATAAGGAAGGAAGGGACTAGAAGTGTTGCCCTAGCTCCCTTCCCCTATAAATACCTTTGTAAACCTTCATTTGAAGGTTGTTTGTTCACTTCTACATTTATCATAGGCATAACATTTCATATATCATTCGTGTTTGTGTTTAAGTGTTCATCCGATCACTCCTTCATCTATTTCTTTACATATTGATGCTTGTGTTGCAAACATGGTGACATAACACTAAGGGTTGCAGAATTCCTATGAGTACAAGAAGGATCTCCCACGCGATTCCAATACGCTGGAACACTAGGGTAATCTTTCTCAAATCTCCTAAGCCTTGAGAAATGAGCTTCAAACAATCGAGGATTAACCTCATCCGGTTCATACAATCCAAGAGCAACAGCAAACCCTGGCAAAGTATATGCGTGATCCTGCCCACAAAGCCTAAACCAAACACAAACTTCATTCATGATGTTCCGAATGTTTATCTTCCTTTCAAAGTACATTTTTGAGAAGAACTCCATACACCATTCACGGTAAACTTCTTCATTTATGCTAAAAGCTCTCTCCCATAAAAAATCTTCAAACGAATCTCCATCAATCGGATAGACATAAGACATCTGCATCATACCCCGCAACTCATTCTCACACTCATATTCGTTAAACAAATCCCAATCTACCAATCTCGGAACCGAAACAGTTCTATTTTGCAACTTTGACAAACGTTCCCTAAAAGCGTGTTTCTCCTCATTGGTAAGATCTTTAAACTTCAGGTTTGCATTCCCTTCAGCTTTCAAGCTATACGTAACCTTCTTCCTTTCATTCCTTTGGCAATACTTGGTTACGATCGGGTTTGGCAGAATCCGCGTCGAACTCGAACTACCTACAACATTTCTCTGTAGAAATCACAAATATAAGTTAATATAATAGTGTAAGAACCAACGATAAGGTTTATAGAAGCCGCTAGGGTCTAGTTCAAAATTCGCATTTTTCCACATCAGAACCTGGAACCGGTTCAGTCGAGGGGCAGCCGATCCGGCTCCTCCCCTGACCTTGGTCCAACCGTTCGGCTGCGTTGCGCAACCGATTCGGTTTCCTGATCTGCATAAGGATATGGCCTTCCAATTGATTTCCCACTAGATGTTTCCAATTCCAATTCACTCCTAAACTTCATTTGAACATCACTAATGATTTCTACAACCACAATTTGTTCTTAATTCGCATCCAAAACTTCCAATCATCACTTGTTCATCATGCTTAGAACTTACAAGCTAAACTTCAATTCATCAATTACTTGTTCTAACAACAATGTGGCATCTAAAATTCACTGAAAATGCATCATCTAACAACTAGGAATCATCAATTGCAACTTAATTTGATTCAAGGGCATAACCTAATTGAATTCGAAAATTCAATCATCTAATACTCATTCAATGTTGAATCAATCACTACAATTCTTTTTGCAATGCATTCCTATATCAATTACCCACTTAATTCTAAAAGATTGCAACTTAATTCGAATCCTATCAAAAACCCCCAAATTGGTGCCTAATTTGCAATTCGAATCAAATACTCAAATTAAACCCTAATTAAGTTAATTGATTGCAGATGCTTACTTGTTTAGGTGCCATGATGATCTTCTAAAACTCTTACAACCTTCAAACAACTTCTTAGTGGTCGAATTTGCGAAACCCAGATGGAGGATTAGTGTGTGTGTGTGTTTTTCTGGAAAAATGGAATTTTTGGTACTTATACTTGCATCCAACTGATTCAGTCATGGACACAACTGTTTCGGTTTGCATTTTTGCAGCATTTACCTTTTTAACTTTACTTGGCCATTTTACCTTCCAAGAAAAAATTGTTTACTCAAAAATCCGATTAAAGATACACACAACATTCATCCAACCATTTGCAAATTTCAACAACATCTAACTCAAAGACAAAATCATCAAACTTATTATCATAAACTTAAACTAAAACTCAACAGAAATTGATTAAAATAACTTCAAACCATAATAATAAGAAATAAAAACCAAATGAAATCAAAATCCCTAAGTGCATAAAATAAAATTTCATCAAAAGATGAAGATCAAGCAAACAAATGCTTTTTATTATTGTTGCGATGTTCTACTCCTTTTCACCCCTCAAAATATTCATGCCTCAAAATATCCTTGCTTTGGAATTTTCCCATCAACTCACGATATGTCTCATGAGTCTTGAATTTTCTAACAAATCTCCTTCCACTTAGGCATAGTATATCGAATTTTACATGCCATTCCCCATCACCTTCTTCTCTTTTATATACACTCGTTCTTTCGGGTCCCCATTCCAAAATTTTCAATTGTACGGGTAGAGATCCTAAGAAGTCCGTGAGCTTTTTGTACACAAGGATGTTCTTAAATGGGTTGTAGAAGGCTTCCATAGCAACTGCACGTTCCATTTCATCTTCGAGATCAAAATATGGTGGGGCAAGCGGCCCACACATAGGATTTCCTTAGGCATCACGCCCAACTTCGAAGCAAGTCAAATCATCTTCTCCCTCAAATAGTTCCAAATCCTCCATAAATTCCAAAACTTTACCCCTAGGCTTGGGATAATAAGTTTGCTTGGAGATCCCATCATCAATTGTCATAGTCCCCCTCCCCATATCTATTATCGCTCCACAAGTGCGAAGGAAAGGTCTTCCAAGTAAGAGAGGTAGACTTTTATCAACCGGTATATCCAAGACTAGGAAATCAGCTAAATAAGGTTGGTAGCCAATTTGTACCCTCACATTTTTCACCTCCCCCATAGCCTTAGCTTGAGAGTTGTCCGCCATGGTTAGCTTAGAATGATTTGGTTGAGGATTGCTTAGTCCCAAATTCTTAAATAGTGGATAAGGCATAACGTTGACACTTGATCCCGTGTCCGCCAAAGCATAAACCAGAGTGGTCCCGTTAACTTTTATAGGTAAAACGAAGTTACCCGGGTCACTCTCTTTCCGCGGCATACCCCGAAATAAGATCCTATCCTTATCTTCATCCGAAAGATCCTTATCTTCAACCGTGCTCTAGCCAACATAACCGCATCTAGCTTTTTGCGGTAAACAACATAATCTTGTAACACTTCGATCACGGGTTTCTTTTCGTTAAGCTCAAGGAATTTTTGTTCTAGGTTTGCTAGGATGGCTTCCTTTTGCTCTTGAGTTAAGGTTTTGAAGGTGTTTGGTGAATTTGGTGGCGATGGTGTGTAATCATGGGTCTTGTTGGTGGTAGAGGTGGTGGGAGTTAGTTTATTTGATAAGGTCTTCTTCCTACTAGCCTTTCCCATTTTCACAATCTCCACATTCTCCTTCTTCTCCATGTTTTCACACAATTCCGCGAGCATGTCGTTCACTTCCTTCTCTTCCTCCAAATAAGTAATGTTAATTCTCATCTCACCTAGAGCAAAATCCAATTGACATTTAGTTGTCACAAGGAAATCACGTCCAAAGCATACATCCGGTTCATCCGCATTTCCTTCTTCCAAAACTACAAAATCGGCCTCAAAGATATGACCATGGATATTGATCCGAAGATTCTTAACAATTTTCCTCCCATAAGCTTCATAGTCCAAACGAACGTGGCCAATTTTGTCAAGTACCTTGTCCACAATATAGTTGTCCCCATAAGCCATGTTCAATTGAGCATCCCACACGCTCACTCCTTCAACACTACACGGTGTCCCAAACCTCATAAATGGTGAGTCGCACATCGTGAGAGGTGCTTGCGTGAAAATCACGACCCTATTTTTTTTAGGAACTTGAACCTTGTTTTCTCCAACTTCCTCCAAACATTCCGAATCAATGGCTAACTCTTTCTTACTTTCTTCCAAGATGTTTCCAATCTTCTCCAATGAGTTACCGGTATCCTTAAACATTTCATCCAAGTTGCGAAGATACTCGGAAATACCACTCAAACTATCCATAACAAACTTATCTAACAAAACAAAACAAAACAAAAACAAATCATCCAAATTATTAGCGTTAGAGTTAGTTAAAATCAAAACAAACTACAGAAATACATTCTAAACAAGCAAAGACACTTATTAAGACTAAAAACAAAAGCTAAAACTTGAAATTAAGAAAATAGAAAAATTGTTATCGAGAGCTCCAACCGGATCGGTTGGTGGTATGCCTCAACCCAAAATTCGCCCAGCCGATCCGGTTACGGGTTCCGACCGATCGGCTGGAATGAATTTCCAAAAAAAAATTATTATTATTTTTATTTTTTATATATATTAAAATTATTAATTAAAACTAATTAAAGACAATTAATTAAAACTTAAACTCTAATAAGTGTGTCTACTCATTATCCTACTAATTAAAATCATTAATTATACTAACTAAGCATAAACTACCATTAACTAGACTTAATTAACTAATCATTAAAACTAACTAAACATCTAAAACTGAAAATTAACTAGACAATTTAATCTAATAAAGACATAATTAATTTAGACTAAAAATAACATATAACCAAAAATCTAAAAATGACAAAAACAAGCATGAGCAAGCTTCTAAACTAGCCTAAAAAATCAGAAATGACAGAAAATAAGCTACAAACTAAAACACAAAACAATAGATTAACTAAAAACTAGAAAAATAGAAACACATTTTTTACCGAGAGGACCAACCGGATCGGTTGCTCGCGTAGCCGATGGGGTTGGTCGAAAAACCAATTTTTTTTTTACTTTTTACTTAACAATTTGAAACAAACTCAAATATTACAAATTTTACATAAACAAAACAAATCCAAAACACTCAAATCCCCGGCAGCGGGGCCAAAAACTTGGTGTGCTCACCGTGTGCAAGTTTTAAAATTTATAAACACGATTTATCCGGTAATTACTATAAACACATACGAGCAAGTATACTCGTTCGCGATAGCAAAGGTGGGTAAGTCGAGATCGTCCCAAGGAATTTGCGTTTTAATTTGTTAAGTATTTGAGACAAGAAAGCTCGCAAGGCTTCCTTCAAAGTGGTGGTTTAGTAAAAATCAAAATTAAGAAACATATACTTGTGTGAAGTTTATAGGCAATCATAGAGAGTGTTCATGAATGCTTGGTGTAAACTTTGATGCAATGCACAAATCATAAGCAAATGATTTCCAACCCATGGTTTATGTTTTGTAAAAATCATTTTAAGAATAAAAACATATAGGAAATCCTTTCGGTCCTTGGCCTATTGAGTATTCTTTAGAAAATCTATTTGTTTGTAAAAGGTTCTTATTAAACTTGTTCTTACGAATCTTTCGACCCTTTCGTGATGAAAACGTTTCTAGTCTTGTTACAATAAGTAAACATGGTGAGTGTCAATCACTATATCCCATACTAGTTTGTCACTTAACTTTTTGGAATAAAACATAAGAGAAATCCTTTCGGTCCTTTTTCTTAAACATGTTTTACCGACAAATCAAACAAGACTAGTAGTTTTTCCAACAAACTCATTTAAACAATATCATTTACATGCATCACATATAAGAACACTCCTACAATTTCCTACATCCTTACACACAAGTATATTCAAGAATTACTCCATGACAATCATAACATAACACAAGTAGTAACAAGGTAATTTAAATAATTCAATAGAATAGAGATTCATGACAAGTTCAATAGAATACCTAGGCTTTGGATTACAAAAATTAGAAATTGTGGAATATAGCAATCACACGCCTCCAATTGTCTTAGCCTAACCGTACAACTCCAAATGATTACAAAATGGATGAGAATTTGTCTCACCACTCTCCTGGACGTTTTACAGCAGATACAAGACTTTTGGGATGAATAATAAGGGTTGGTAATAGCTTTGGTGTAAACTATTACTCTTTTGGGTGTGTCACACTAGACTACTAAGTCTAGGTGCATTTTATAGCTAAGAACCCTTTACTATCAAGCCAAAAACGTCCCAAACAAGTTATTAACTGGAAATGATCGGCCTCTCATGATTAATAGAAGTTAAGGCAACAATAAATGACCAAAAGTGTAACTCCAGGTGTTCCAGCCGGATCGGTTGCGACGCAACCGATCCGGTTGCGTTTTGTCAATCACTCCAGCCGATCCGGTTGTGGACTCCGACCGATCGGCTGGGAGCCTTCCGTACAACATTTGTTGACTTTTGTTGACTTTTCTCGATTCGTGCCTTTTTCTTTGCTTTCGATGCTGATTTCCAAGATGAAACTTGATCTTTATTTGATTTAGACACTTAGAAATCATTGCGCTTCCTAATCATTGAGTCCAAGAGCTTCCTCACTTGACTTTCTTCCTCGGGAATTATCCAAATGTGCATGAAATCTTCATTTCTTCATCTTTTACGATACCTGGCTACATTCACATACAAATACGCTTCTTTTGCACTTTTGCAACAATTATGAGTAAATATAGTCGATTATCATACACAAAACCAACAATAACGCTACTAAAAACATACTCATTTTGAGCGTTATCAAAACCAAAGCAAAGCAACGGATCATTAAACAAATATAAGCACATATAAATAACCAAACATACAAGTATCGAACATAATCATATAGGAGTTGATGAACATTATCATAATCAAAACAAGCAACCAACCAGTGTATTAGCATATCAGGCAGCGGATTAACTAAACATGAATATGGCAAAACAAACAAATCAAATGATCAGATATACATAAGCTAATCAGAATTCTATAATCAGGCAAAACCAACTGAATAGAATGTAAGCATGGCAATCACACAAGTCAGAAAATCAACAATTAATAATCATAACAAGCTGAGATACTAATGGAGGTATAAGCATGTCAGTCACAAGTATAGGTAGGAAATACTGAAGGAACATCATAATCAAATGAAGTAACTGAACAAGAATATAGCATGGCAACTAAACAAGTCAACTAGACAGATAACATAAGTTGAACCATATTCCTTCATTAACCGGTAACATGCACAGAAGTGTAAACATGGCGGATCAACAAGTCGGGTAAACATCCATTACAATGTTGAACCGATAACATAAGCATCAGAAACATCAAACAGAAGTACAAACATGGAAATCACAATTTGCAGGTAGATTACTAAATGATAGTCATAGCTTTCGACATAACTGAACGAAGTATAACATGATCAACGGATAAATCAAATGATTACATACTAGCATGGCAACCAGATGAATCAAATAGTCACATAACAGCATGGTAAGCGGATAATCATATATTAGCATGATAACAGATGCATCAGGTAACCACATACTAACATAGTAGACAGAGAAATCATGTAATCATAATCAGCATGGTAAACATATGGACAAAATAATCGTATAACAGCATATTCAACACTTGAATCCAATAATCATATAATAGCTCGGTAAACGGGTGAAGTGATAATCTGAAATATAAGCTTGGCAACCAACTGAAATAGAGTGAAAGCATAGTAAATCAAATGAACTGAAGACTGAGTATAATAACCAAATGAACTGAAGCATGAGTCCGATAGTCAAATGAATCACAAAAGAATACTGAGTGAATAAGTAGTCAACTGAATGACTGAATAGGCATAACAAACGAATGAATCAGAATATCAGATAGTCACATAATAACCGAAATCAGAATGTTGCCACGAGCACCTAATACTAAAGGAGATACTCCAATAGCCAAATCTAACAAATCACATATCATAACCCATATCTGCCAAATCATAGCAAATCCGTCAAATCATAAGTGCACAAGGAGGGGAGACCTCTCAAGTACCAAATGGAGTAGCTAGCTCTCAATTGTGAGGGGGTGTATTGCACACACGCACCACATCACCAAAACTGAACTGAGTACCTAGGATGCATCCATACGCTCCCTGCAAAACAAATCAAATATACATATGCCAGTACAAGACTGTACATACGTATTCATAATGTCCAAGTGCACACATATCATAATCATATCAAAAGGGAACGCCGGGGACTAATCACACCGCCCCATATAATGTCATGCCATTGGTGCATCAATGACATGGCCGTGGTACCTCCATGGCTAGTTAGCTCGGGCAATCAAACACAACAAATCATATCATATCAAACTGATCATATAATGGAATCATATCAATAAGGGATCTCAAACGGATAACATGTCGAACGAATAACTAATCGAATATCAAATCAAAGGATCATACCAACACGAATCATATCAGATGGATCATATCAAATCAAAGCAAGGAGAATACGAATCGAATATCAAAATGGACAAGATTCATGAGAGAAAAGAAGTGTCATTACTTAAATGAGGAAATATTTGTACCTCAAAGTGTGTGCACGAGAGCAAAGCACACAAAGCCAATCACTTCTCCCCCTCCACAAGATCTACAGTAAATATACTCACATATTACCAACATATTCATTTTATAAACTTCTTATGCATTTATAAGTGTTTTACTTATTGATATCATCATTTTGCCTTTCATTTTCTTAACTTCACATCTGGACCAGTTTACACAAATTTTTAAACCCATCAGAAGTATTCCAAAAATTAAAAGAAAATTCCCAGAGGTTCCCACATTAGTTAAGTACTGTCACAAATTTTGGTGGATTTTATCTCAGAGTCTAAGTATGGTTTAAAAATCCATATTTCCAGACCTGCCCAGAACGTGTTCAGGAAGTACACCTCAAAAGTTTACGTTTATTAGACCTGTTTAGACACCTTGGAAAAATTCCCAAAAATTCTAGAAATTCAATTGTATCCTAAATACCAATCCTGTAAAAGGAGAGCTCTAAATTCCCTATGGTTTGAAAATGAAAAATCAAACAATCCAACTGAATTTCAGACCCGTTTTCTCAGCTTTGACACTTGATCTCGTAAAATTCAAAAATACGACTTAGACAACTCCAAATTCGTCCAAACCACTTGGTAAACTTAACTAAGACATAAAATAAGTTTTTCCAACAAAAAATCAGATTTTAACACTTATGAAACTCAAGTTACAAGGTTCCCAAATTCGGATTCCAAAACAGTCCCGACCAAAGACCCGTCTAAAGTTAACATAACATGTGTTGTACTCAACCAAACGCACTTGTGGACCATGAAAGCCATGAAATCTATTTTTATATCATCTTAGTATGCCCAACATTTTATATTTTCCGGCTTATGAATTTTATACACACACTTATATAACTAACGAATCAAATATCCAATTATTCCACATAAAATCATAACACCATTGCTTATTAAAGACCTAGGATTTCTTTCATCCATTAAAGCATATCGTGGTTGGTTAATAAACTTGTTAAAGTGGCGCTTATGGGTCGATAAAAGGCTGAAGACATGAGGTTGAGGCAAAAAACAAAACGACTAAGTGTCGAATCGGATTCATAACAAGTTATACGACATATATTTTTCTTAAAACCAACAATTCCTAACAAACCCTAACGAGTAGAACAAGAACACTGGGGACCATGAGCCCATGAGGGTCGACTGGAAATAATAACAACATAAAATGGTACCTTGATCGACAGTAACACGAGGACAAGAACACGGAATTGACTAACCCAAATGACCCTAGCAGATTCACGATCAAAACCCTCCACACCTTGCTTTTTGATCGATCACACACCCTCCCCACGATCTTGCTGCTGCTATTGCACGACCAGAAAACCCACACCACGCCCACCTTGCTGCTGAAATCTTCAAAATGTGCCCTAGGTTCTTGGAAGAAATTCTTTGCCGCTCTTTTTTTTGTTCTAATCCAATTTAGGGTTTTTGAGGGAGGAATGGGATATTCGGTTATAAAATAAATGGGGGGGAGACATGAATTAAAGACCGAATATTTTATAGAAGAAATTCCCTAAATAGGCCAAAAACCCAACCATGGTCCCTTTTGTGGTAACTTTCATGTCCCTTTTCCCATTTTGGTCATGCTCGACTGCTCGACTCCATCCAAATTATGACACATGTCAAGTGCAAGTACAAAATTTAGGTAGAGTTTACAAATGATTGATATTTGTTTTATTATGCATGATAGTACATTGTCTAAAATACCCTCATCTTCTTATTCTCTCTCTTTCTCTCTCATTTCACACCCAGGTTTTCATCTGCAGATTCCGGCACCACCTCCGGCCAACCACCACTGCTCAACCACCACTTCTCAACCATCACTGCTCAACCACCACTTCTCAACCAGATTCCGGCCACCTTCATCTGCAGATTCCGACCACCTTCATCTACAGATTCCGACCACCTTCATCTGCAGATTCCGGCCAACCACAATTGCTCAACGACCACTTCTCAACCACCACTGCTCAACCACCACTCCGACTACAATCATCTCCAAACTATATTTTTTAATCATTAAAAAGACACAAAAATGGTCTATTTTTTTCCCAGATCGCACCAATATCCAAGAAAAAAAAAATTTCTTTCTGTTATACCAAACCGACTCCACTCACACCGCCTCACACCACACTGCCACACCTCCATCACCACCATCTGACTATCCCCATAAAACGACGCCGTCAACCACTGAACCTGTCGAATCAACCTCCATCATCCCCAAAATCAAAATTAGGTCTCTTCACATTTCACAAACTCAATCGAATCCATGTCTCGAATCACTTGATGATGACAGAACCTCTACCCCCAACCTCCCTTCGCCTTCCCATAACTGACAATGAATCATCATCAGATTGTCATGGAGTATTCTACACTTTGGTCTTATCTATACCTGTTGCGTTGTTTATATTTTACTTACCGTTTTATGTTAAGAAGAATGTTAAGAAGCTCAATCACCGTCGCCTTCATCTCACTACTCCTCTCTCGGTTTTCTAGTGGTATGACAAGACTCGGCCATGTCTATTACATCTGCTACTCTTTTATATTTACCATCTTGAAAGAAATGGTTGGTGCAATGATTGGGTTGTGTTTATATGAGATATGAGGTGAATAAGGTTGTGTTTATGTGAGATATGATGGGGATAAGGTAGGTAGGGGATAAGAAATATGAGGTGGATAATAGTGTACAAGTGAATAAGCATAAAATACCATTAATAAAGCATAAAGTACAAGTGATATAAGAATAAAGCATAAGGGTGTAATTGTCATTTCATAATAAATGAATAAAATATTTTTACCTAACATTGTACTTGCATTGGTCACATGTCAAAAAAATATGGAGTCGAGCAGTCGAGCATGACTAAAATGGGAAAAGGTATATGAAAGTGACCACAAAAGGGACCATGGTTGAGTTTTTGGCTTATTTAGGGAATTTCCTCTATTTTATAATAATGGGAGAGTTCTTCCATTTTTATATTCTAATGTATCTAGACATCTTTTGGAATTGTAAGTTGTGTACAAAATTAAAATAAATAAGGGTCTAGGGAGAGTTATATTTAGGCATTTATTTTTATTCTTGTTGTTGTTTTTTTTTCTTCTTTTTCTTTGATTTATAAGTGTGTGTGTTTGTGTGTGGTAGTTTTAAGAAAAATGGTTGGTGGTGTTGCAGGTTTGTCCATGAAGAGGATAAGTTGTTGTTTTTTTTGTTTTTTGTTTTTTTTGTTTTTTGTTTTTTTTTTAATTTTTTTTTAATAAAAGTTATATTTACATTTTAAGCACTTATGGTTTTGTTTGTTTGTCATTTTAGGTTTAAATTTACAATTTTGTTTATAAAGTATTCTTTTTATTTTATAAAAAATAAATTTACAATTTGGTATTGTTAGGAATTGGAAATTCCATAAGTAAAGAGTCGGTCACCCAAAATATTATCTAGCATAAGTTAGCTCGTAGACATATTGTTTATTACGTTATTTAGTAGTTTATTAGTTAGTTTGTAGCGTAGTTTAGTTTAGTGCAACACCGTGGAGGAAGGACGGGTCTTTACCCACTGTATGCCTGATCCACAGTCCGATAGGAGGACGTATCTTGTGTAACTATAAATACCCCTTCCATCCATGGAAGGGGTGGTGCTTTTTATAATCTAACATTCACATTTTATGCTACAAGTCTCTACCAAGAAAACACCCATCTCTCTACTTTCTCTCTCTAATGGCTACCATGTATTTCCATCATCCAAGACCATCCGAATCATCAACACAATAATATATCGATCCTACAATTGGTACCAGAGCCAAGGTTATTGTGTTATCTTTGATTTGTGTGGTTCGTACCATGGTTGTTTGTGTTTTAATGATTTATTGTGGGTTGAATTTTGTGCTAAACTGTTTTGTACTACTGTTATGAGTCGAAAAATTTTCTTTTTCCTATCTTTGTTGTTAACAGTTTTTACACATGAGTTATTTGGTCAAGGTACAATAGTCTATAAAAATTTATGTCTGTTTTGTGTCACTTTTCCAAACATTCATCTCATATAATTTTTTAGAGTCAAGTTACAGTTATACATTGGTTAAAAGTTGTCACATGGTCAGGTCCAAACTGGATCAAAATCAAGTGTTTTTCTGCAAAAGTCATTTTTTTTCTGGGTTTCATATGAATATGGTCGGAATTTGACCGGAAAACTCATCGGAAAAATGTCAAAAGTCTTGCTAGCGACTTGTGGTCATTCTTCATAGCGACTTGTCTAAGTGTCCAGATTCACTGTACCTCATTTTTTAGAGACTTGGTTTAGCGAGTTGTGCAATATGTCTGCCTAAAGACTTGTATTTACAAGTCGTAGCGAGTTGTGCTTTGAAGCTGTTATAGCGACTTAGTTAAAAAAATTGCTAGCGACTTGACTTGACTCAAAAGATGAAGCGACTTGTTTCAATGAATGATAGCGAGTTGTTCTTATATAAGTGTAGCTACTTAACTGTTAAGTAAATGAAGTGATGAAGAAAGAAATGACCACGACCACACACCATCAACAAGACTCGACCTCAAGTTCTCAAAACCATCATAAGTCCACTATCTACTGTAAACGAAAAACAGATCTACAATAAAAACCAATCTTCATTCAAGACTCAACAATTAAACTATTATTTTTTTTATCTCAAACTCCTTGTGGTTTAATGATTTCTCAAAGACCTTTTTCAAATCAAATTAACCACAATGATAATTCATCACAGATCCCTATAATCGACTCATTCATAAAACATAATTAAAGGAAGCACGATTTCTGGGTATTTCAAGATCTTGTCTCAAATCACCATATTCGTAATTAATTAATCATTCAAGATCTCAGATTCATTCACCATACTCTTTTCAATGAAACAAGAAGACTCTAAGGCCGTTCTATACGTGAATGGGATCATCATAGATCTATGTGAGAAGCTTGTACTTCCTTTTTAATGTTCGAATCTTAAAAGATTGTACAAAACCATACGGTTTCATCCAATCTTTCATTCGGTAACGAAAAATCATTACGAAAAGGGAAATAATACCTACCTGCGACACATGTCGAATCATCAATAGATAAGCCTGAGCCAACCCTGTGGCAAATCAAAGACCTCTTGCCATCTCTGAGGCAAGGTCATGACCTTGAATAATCACTCAACTCCAGGACTGTGTCGTGTAAAAGAATGGTGTGTGTTTTTATTTAAGAAGGGAGCGGATACTTGATATTAAAGAAGTGTTATAAGTGATTTTAAGGTTGTGATGGAGCAATATTAGGGTTAAGAGATGCATAATTTTTTATGAGAGAAAGAGGCGGATTTTTTGAGAGAGTATTTAGGGTTAGGTGCTAAAGATTAGGGATTATGTGAGAGTGGTATGTGTTTTATACCCAATTTATTAGGGTAAAGTATTTAACAAGTCAGCTTTTGGAATGGGCCGATAGGAGTTTCACCAGTCACAATATTCGACTAGACTCTAAAGTTTAATTAAAATCTTGACTTTGGGCTTTAAGGTTTTATCGGGTCTCATGATAGATTATATAGATCTTGGGCTGAATTACATCAAATGATTACATGATCTATTATATTGTTAGTCTCGTTAAACCATGGATGTATAAATTTGTGATATGTGATTACTTGGGCAAATTGAAGTGACATGATATTATGAGATTGGAAAATATGAGGCGCTATGAGATTTGGATTTCATGAGGTTTGTGATCATGAGATTTGGACTTTACGAAAATTTGTTGAAGAAATTTGACGATGAGTTTTTGTTGATATGAGATTTGAAGATGAGATTTGTTGTATTATGGGTTTGATTTTTATTATGCACTTTCACGGGAAATATTATGTCACGGCTTGAACTTATGATCAATCAAAGTTGACTACGGGTTTGTTGTTCGGCATGTCTTATTTGGAGTTGAAGTGAGATTTTCCGGGCGAGTCTACTTATTTTGTCTTCTTTCTTTCTGCCTTCCCGCGAAGATGACTTGTTTGAGCAGTTTATTGAGTGTGATAAAGACTTGGCTATTTAATTATGGTTGTGACTCTTTCTCGCTTAACTCACAACGTAACTATCACTTCGGTGTCTCACTTAGTTGAGAATGTCAAGAGGTTTTGTACATTGGGTACACCGTTTCTTCTTCACATGGATTAGTACAAGTTTAAGTAACACATCTGGGGAATTTTACTTCATGTTCAAGTTTGGTATATCGGGTTTACATCTCCAGGAGGTCACAAAATTAGCCGACAGATTGTGTGAATGATGTGTTTACCAAAGTGTTTATTGGATGGTTGATGATGTTGATGATGTTGGATAATGAACCGTTGATGAACCGCTGCATGTTCCCCTAAAACAGATATTCACCGAAACCAAAGTTGTCATAACACATTCAAGCTAACATTGTTTACGGTTTTGTCTTGATTTTGTAAAATCTCGCGAAAGAATCTATTTCTCGGTTTAAATCATAGACTTGTAAAATCCCGTGACAGTGGAAACATCCTGGTAATTGTAAAGTGCATTTCCGGATCTATCTTACGGTTTATTCTTGGTTTTGTAAAATCCCGCGAAAGAAACTATTTCTCGGTTTAAACCATAGAGTTGTAAAATCCCGTAATGATGGAACCATCTTGGAGAAAGGAAAGTGTATTTCGAGATCTCTTTTGATGCTGGTGCTACGGTTTCTGTTTCAAAGAAGAGATAAAAGGGGTGTACTTCATGAATTGGATGTGTGTTTGGATATTCGTCATGGCAGTTTGGTTATTACATGGTTTTACGGGGTTATGTACTTTTAACCATGGTCGGGATGAAACCATTATCATAGTTCACTTAAAACGTAAAAGGAGGCTAGATGTGAGCTTTTAACCAGAAGATGTGACAACGGGGTTAATTCACTATTATTTATTTGAGGTTGAAGTGAAATATCATGGGCGAGTGTACTTAGTATCTGAAGGTATCGGGGATAGTTGGATGAAGATTCTTCATGATCCTTGTTCGAGCTTATTATCAAAAACGAAAACTTGGAAATCTAGTTATTGTTGGGTGACTTTTACCTTTTCTTTTTTTCCACTTGGGGGAATTGGGCTCTTATCACCTCAAAATAACTATCACTTTAAGGAGTTACGTTGTAGTGCTCAGTGTCACATTCAATTGTGGATTCTCAAGAGGTAATGTACATCTATTACTTGATGGTTGGTTGGTTGAAGAGTATAGAGTACATAGAGAGTACTTAGTGATGCTAATGGAAATTGGCACCGCTCTTTGTTACATATGTGCAAGTTTAAGTCATGAGTTCGGGGTAGTTTACTTCAGGGTCAAATTCATCATATTGGGTTTTCTCCATCAGTTGTCACGACAAAGAGCCTACTGAATGATAATGGGGTAATTACATGTTTTGCCAAGAGATGATGAAAAGAGAGAGATAATGACGTCTGTTCACATCAGTTCAGGCCTCGTACTCCAAAGAAAAGAAATGTGTACGTTTCAGTGCGCATTATCTTCCGAAGAAGAGAAATCTTCTTATGACGTTTGAACACAACAGTTCAAGCCTCGTTCCTTAAAGAAAGGAAAAGTTTATCAAGTGAACCGGGCTACTGTTGATTGTTTTCTTATTCCACTTGCTCAACTATAATGACGATGGCGACATCCTGTGCTAATTTTGCGGGGGAGAAGTGTGAATAGACTACATTTGTTGAAGATTTTCACTTATTCAATCAAGAATGGCAACTACGTATGCAATTCTTGAGGGGGAGAAGAAGTATGATAACTCTGCATGTTGAGTTTTATCTGAGAATAAAATGGTCAAACGGCTCCAAACTCATGTAAGAACCGATCTTCTTCTTATCGGGTCATCTTCACATGGAGTTTTCTTCTTAGAGCCATTGGTTGACATCTTCACAAGCTGATATGAGTTTATCGACAAAGTGCTTCCGGTTAATGCTTCACGTACACATCAACATGATGATTCCGAACAACCTTCTATTCTTGTACATCACCATGCTCTTCAAGTTTTACTTTGAAGATCCACTTGAGATCAATGATCATTGCAATGATGTTTGATGTGATTGTTTGCTTAGTGTTACCATTTAGTGTGTTCAGTGCGGGTTGGTTGCTGATTTCCTTGATGAACATCTTTCTATTCTTGTTTGATTGGGAGGGATTTCAGTTAAGGGGATTTGCAAGACGTAAGTTAATTGGGATGCTTTTTGGTGAGTTGAAGATGTTAACTATTTATTCCCCAAATTGGACAATCTTGAAGAAGGTCGAGTCTACAGTCTGTTCTACATTTTCTGCTACATATTAGAAGACTAAAGACGAGTTGCATTTAACGATCTAAAGACTTCTTCATAATCTGGGTAGTTATCAAACAGATTGTCGGTTTAGGGGAGAGCACTAATTGGGGGAGGGTGAAATGTTTGATTTAATCCCCAATTAGACTTTCTCACATTCTGCAGCAAGTTGATTCCCACAGATACATCTGAGCTTATGATGTTCTTCTCAAATGATTTCTAGTATTTGGGCTGATAAGATGTTGTTGATTCTGAAATGTCAAAACCAGCAAGGGGGAAGGAGACACATATCTAAACGCGAGTAAACTTGATGAACTTAATACTTCTAAGTAATTGAAGATATCCCGGAAAGACAAATGTTATTACCGCAGAGAAACTCAAGGTTTGACTCATGGCGAGTAAACTTGATGAGCTTAATACTTCGAAGTGATTAAAGATATCCTGGGAAAACAAATGTCATTACCGCAGAGAAACTCAAGGTTTGACTCATGGCGTTTAGTGTTCTTATTCCAACTATGTGGGGGAAGAGATGGAAGAGTTAGTTTCTGAAGATGAAAGAGGTACACAAGTGTGTGATAATTTTGATGTTATCACAATCATCAGGGAGAGAGATTGTGTACATTGGGGATGCTCAGTTGTTTTACTTGAGGGCTTAATCAGTGATTCAGAGATATAATCACTTATTTCGGTGTTGACATCCGCAGAGATTGTCACCCGCAGAGATATTCAGTGATTCGGCCTGCTTCTTCAATGTTATCGGTTATTCTCTCTTTGGGCATTCGGGTATTTCGGGTTCTTGAGCTTCATACACTTTCTTCAGGGGGAGAGAAAAGTGTACATTGGGGTTATTCTTTGGCTATTGGACTTAATCTGCTACTTCGATGGTATAAGTTTCTTTGTCTTCGGGTATGTGTATTCGGGTTCGTGAGCTCTAGTCTAAGAGACTGACTGCATCAATTCAACTACTTGGGGGAAGTGGTCTCTTGACAACTCGTTGGGGATGCATAGCTTCAGACTTCAGTGGTAATGAAATTTGAGAAGAAATTCAAAGAGTGGGATGATACGTTGCTGTTCTTGTTGATGATATAACCCCGAACGAAGATCCTCGATTATCGTTCTTAAAAGGAGCAGCGGGATTTATGATAATGGTGTGCTTATCTGTGCACCTGGCTAAGGCAAGCTTGAAATAGAGCTTCGAATCTGCTCATCTAATGGATTTTCGGTTTGGGGGGAAGCTGCCAAAGTCTCTCTTTCTTAAAGGCTCATGTTCTATCTTCTATTTTGGAGCCTCAGAAGCTTTGGTGGTGGAAGTTTAGGAGATGACGAATTCTATCTTCTACGACGTGCTGCTCGATATCCTTATCTCGGTACTCGTATCATCATCCTCTTAAATTATATCATCTACTCTATCTTTGTAAATATTTATGAAAAAGAAAATACAAAAATATAAAACCAGCAAAACAAAATAGAAAAATATAAAACCTTCTAAAACCCATAAAAAATCAGATAAATTTGAAAAATATCAAAAATATGTTTTCTCAAGACATGTCTTCTGGTATCGATAACATCTACGGTCTTAGAAATGTCATTCAATAATGGCACGGGACCATAGATGAAGTTCGAGCGGGAGGTGTAAATATTCTTTTTCAAAACATGTCAAAACTATGGCTTGCAGTTACTTCAGACTGTAACCCGTGCTTAAACTATGGTTTGCTATTATTTCTGATAGCAACCCGTTCTTCAAGAAAGGAAAGTGCTGCGCTAAAACAATTTTCTTAGATCTCGTGCACTTATCCTAAAACAAAATGAGGAAAGTATGTGTAACACCCCCAAATTTGCATAGCGGAAGCATACGTGTTATTCGGGAGCGTTACGGAGTTGGTGGATCACAACACAAGTAATAAAGAACGGAATACATACTCCGTTTGATTTCATAAAAGAGTTTTAAAATATTATCTTACAGCATAGTTTAAATAAATGGGTACATCCCATTAGTTATAGTGGTCCCAAAGTAAAAACATCATTTTTGTGTAAAAACACTTCTTTAATACTACTACGACCATACATCCGCTTCTTGCCTTGCCTTCATGAACAAATCTTAAACACCTGAGAAAATATGCTAATAGGTCAGCTAAAAGCTGGTGAGTTCATAGGTTTAAATTAAAATAGTAAGCTTGGACCATAAGCAAAGGCATATAATCATTACAACGAATATAATGATATATGTATGAATGTCTATTACGTTAGCTCTAAGTTCATGCAACCGATACTACGACAGTTTCTGTATGCTAAAAGATGTCATACAATATAAGGGCCCATAGCAAGTGTTTTGTCCCTCAACACTTGGTTCCGACATGGTATACGTTTCGCTTTGGCCTAAGCATGGCCAACCGAACGGAGGAGTCACCCTCAATAGATCTATTTATAACATTCGCGTTTCCCAATGGGGAATTGACGGTTCATGAAAAAGGGCATTCTCTAGGGACATAAGGGCTTAGGCTAAACCACGTAATAGTAATCATGTAATAGTTTTGGTCCGAAAAATGTTTTGCATATTTCTCACCCCAAAATGTATAAAACAATTTATCGAGTAAAAGTGGGGCTATGAAACTCACCTTAGCAAAAGTGCAAATCCAAATGTGGGATTAGTGATGGTGGTGGAGTGGCACCGACACGCGACCTAGATAAGGAGGGTAATGTTTTAGTTCATTGTTTTAAGTATCACATACTTAAAACGGTGCAATTAATATTATTCTTATATAATGGTTTTAAAATCAACCTTTAGTTTGTAAAAGTAATTTAAGAGGTGTACTAGTAAGTATATGAATGTATACATACTCTTTTCATATTGACATTAGTATGGTGTTAAAATCCAAGTTTGATTTGAAATAAATAATCAAAATATTCCATTAACAAGTATATAAATATATATATACTCATTTAAGTCGACACTAAATGGTGTTGTCAAAATCATAATTTGTTTTCTAATTGTATTTAGGAAGATGCTCGAGTGAAATTTAAAGTCATCAATTTTTAAATGGACTAAGAAATATTATAGTGGTATCTCATTTATTTAACAAACTAGTTCCATATATATAGTTTTCGATGAGACGTTCATTTGATATACACTCCTTTACACATTGTCATAAAATCCATTACGCAAATCTTATTATATGACACAAAAATTTTAGACACTTGATTTCCTTGTTTGTATGCCTAAACCTCTATTTTACTTGTTGACATAAGTGTATATATCAAAGATTGGAATCTCCGAATATGTGGCAATCGAGTTTGTTTTAAAATTGATTCTTGGTATACATGGCACGTTTTATACACTCTTTGCGACACATGGATACAAGGCTTTTTTTTTTTTGATAGGGGATACATGGGCTTTTACTCGAGTGGGCTGTGGCCCGAATGGAACACGCTTGGTCCTAATGGGCTTCGGCCCAAGATAAACTAACGCACCCCTTTGGCAAAAACGTGGGCTGCGGCCCATGAGAAGGGTAGGAGTGTAAGGTTGAACTTGTACATTTTCGGATTTGCTAAGAGTTGTAAGAGGCTCTTATGCTAAGGACATGACCACTCGAATAAAATAGTGACTCAAGAGTTTTGGAGAGGCATCAAATCTATACTACCAAGCTTATTCTTAAGGACTAGAAATCAAGGATGGAATCAAGTCCTTGGTGCTTAGTCAAGTGCAACTCGACTTGGTTCTAACTACTAACCATTTTACTCTTACGGACAAGACAAGTTTAGATTTTGAAATACATTTAAACACAAGAGCACTCTTGTCTCGGATTTCTCACTAGGCGTACATGGAGATTTCGACCCAAGGTTCACCTCAAGATTTGAGTCTCAAAACAAATGAAAGACTAGCATGTTTCCCATGCTCAAGCAAAGTTAAAAATCAAGTTTTCGACATACTTTTAAATGACATAAATGTCGACTGGAAAGTGTGAGTCTCGACATGGTTTTTACTAGAAGACTTGTAAAGCTTGACTCACCTAGCTTGTTCTAGTTCCTAACTCGACAGAAACAAAAAGCAAATGGACCCTTTTTCGCAAACTACCACTTAAGCTTAAGTTTACATAGTTGGTTTACCAATACACAAGTATTATCACACCAAGAGTACTTAGTTACCTAGTCAAATTACTATGTTTCAATATGACTTAACCCTCATTTTCTTGGCTTGCTTTTCTCGACAGGAAACTGTTTTAACCATAGGATGACCAAATCAAGTTCCAAAGTAACAAGATTATACTCATATTGCAAAGTTGTACATTCTATACTTACAAACTTAAATGAAAACAAGACATCACAAATTAGCACTTCATTCTAAATGTTTACATTACAACGAAAATCATGAGGAAGGAAAGACCATGAACCTTATCAAGAATGAGATGTGAATATGTTGATGAGAGCCAAGTCGAGGGACCTCCCCACAAATCAACCCGTATACCGATTTTAAGCAAACCCAACAACTTCTTGGTAACTTTGAGAATATTACTCTCTTGTGGTGAGTTTGAGTTTTGATTTGTGGGTGTCCTTGGTCTCTCAAGTTGCTTATGAAAAGGTCAAGAGGGAAGTCTTTGGTCACCTCTTTTCATCTTGAAGTTTTGTTTGAAGCCAAAAATGGCTTACTTCCAAGACATACGAATCTTTGGACATAAGAGATATAGTGGTGCAAAGATTTTTACTTCTTCCTTGTGATTTGCTTTGATCCTCCTTGGATCCCTTCGAAAATAGAGGCGCATCTAGGGAGATTTGGGAAGCAAAGTTTTTCATGGATTTGGGTATGAGAGAGATGGGTGTGTTGGATGAAGATGTTGGTTTATCTCCTATTAGAAATATTCGGCCTAGGATGGGAGGTACAAACTAGAGGTTGAAGATGGATTTTGATTCCTTTTGCTTTTCTTGGTTCTTGGTCTTTGTCGTGAGTGGAAGGGTAAGACAAAGGGGTTGTATTTGATTTTTTTATCAATTCATTTCTTATAAATGTATAATAGTGTTTTAATAATGAAAGTCTAAAATGGTAATGTAGATAAGTGTAAGTAAGGTAGTGGTATTGCATACTTATGATTATTTTGTGTAAGTATTTTGTATGTGGAATATTTATTGTATGAGATGCATGTATTTACATCATAGTTATGTATGTTTGCTCTTGAGTCTTATAAAGTCATTGTTTAAGTGATAATGTGTATAAGTATTTTGTGTCCCGCGAAGTCATATTGTGACCAAGGTATCATTGTTTGACAATTTTTGTCCGTGGTACTTTATTGTTACGTGTCTGAAATATTTTATCTTTGTAACATTCCAAGTCGTTGACATTTGTTAATTGTTTTAGCGAGTCCTTATCATAGTGTCGGTACGCGTGCCGTGTCGGTCACTGGGGAAAGCGATATACCCTCTCGTCTTATAATTTAAATCATAAGAAAAATAAAAATATTCATAAAATGATATGAATGCAAAAGTGATGTAGTTACTTACTGCATGCGAGTTAACTACTCAAATGATCAGGCAAAGCTTATGCATGCTTAATAAATTTGGCTTAGTAAAATGCATTACTAATTATCAGTTAAATTTTGGTGAAAATTTACCGTGTGTCACAGTATGTCAAAGGACTGCTGTTCCTACTCAAATATTTTTCCTTCTAAAATTCTTCAGAAAAATATTTGTTTTAACTGAATTGGTGGAAAATGAGTTGCTTGAAAAACAATCAGTTTCAGAATGTTTATAAATTTGAAAACTCAATCAATGACTTCAGCGCTTTTAACCTTTTCAGAAAAATAAGTCATTGATTGAGGGGGAGAATGTTTTCAAATTTACATCATCTAACGGACTTTCTTAATTATCCTACGTGCTTAATTAAAAATATATAATTGCTTATGTTGAAGGACTAGGTTTCTAGGATGTGATTGTTAGGATTAGATGATTATAGTTTGATGAACACATTATTCCCATGCTTTATACGAACTGATTGATATGTTGCATTGACTTTTAATTAGTCGATTGCTGTTTGGGTGATGTCGACCACCATATATCTGTATGTGTGTTCACTAACGTATGCAGGTATTTTGGTATAAGAATGTTCCCGATCCGGATCCCACATAATATGATGATTGGATTCTGAAAGGAAAGGGTAACTATATCTTGGGTTGACAAATGAAGAAACGGAGCTTAATTTGACTTCTATGAAGAGTTGGCATAAATGCAACGTAAGAGGTCTCACTGCATCAGCAGATGGTTTTTCTTCTAAGTGATTGAAGAAACGGAGCTTAAATTTGACCTAAGTTGGCATTAAAATGCAACGTAAGAAGTCTCACTGCATCAGCAGACGGTTTTTCTTCCAAGCCCTACAGCAGCAACATCAACAGAAGCAGCTCAACCACCCAACGTATCTTTGTGCAGGATAATTGTGATTATACCATTTTCTTTAAACAATTTTTAACTAATATTGTTTTAAAAAATGAAAAAATATTTGTTTTGAAAATAAATTGGACTTAATTTTGAAAATCACCGGACTTCATTTTTATCTAAACCTAAGTCACTCAATCAACGACTACGGTCATCGATTGAGGGGGAGAGTGATTTAAAATAAATTATTTTCAAACAATATTGCTTCATAAAAGTCCGGATTGTACAAAATAAGTGGTGATCTAAAGATTTAATGTTATGTCATGGAATGATTTTTCATTAAGAATCAAGATCTTACAAAATGAAATTTTTTCTGTTCTTGTTTGATTGTGAAATTGTTTTATTTTACTTAAAGATCTCTTAAAAACAATCATACCTGACACTAACAATCTTTAATGTCTGTAATTGGTCCTCATCAGTCATTTTTTCAAAATTAAATCTTGCCACGTCTTTCCCCTAAAATTTTCCAAATGATTTAAATCAATCGGGATCCAAAATCTCAATTGGTTTGAAATTTTTGATCGGGGGAGAGATCATGATTTAAATCTCAAATCGGTTTTAAAAGGGTGATTGTTTCTAAAGCACTCATTCCTTCATGTGCCAAACGATTTTGTAATACATAATGCACATGTTTGTGGAGGAGCATTTAACCAAAAACCAGATGAGTATTTAAACAAGGCACATATTCTCCCATGTTTTCTAAACCTTGTTAAATCACTTGGGATCCAAAATCTCAAAGGGTTTGATATTTTTGATCGGGGGAGAATTTGTTATTTAATAATGAAATTTGATAATGGATGATCGATTTGATTCAAAAGTGCTAGTTCTCTCTAATATGTGCTAAACTCTTTCATATATTGATGCACATATTGAGGGGGAGTGAATGGTTTTTTAATGGCTTGTGTGATCGTAATTGTGCTTCAAAAGAACTCTTTCCTCTATGTGATAAAATGATTTCAAATATCCTATGCACATATTGAGGGGGAGAATTTACCAAAGAAAATCAAATGACTTTTTCTATGAAAATTGTGATCAAAGAAAATATTTCAAAGTCCTCTTGCCTCCATGTGCTAAACAATTTCTAAATCATATGCACATGTTGAGGGGGAGGTTTTCTAAATGATCAAAACTATTAAGGTACAAAACGCTTTGATCTCGTATCACAAGTACCTTGATTGTTTTTCCAAATGATTTTTCAATTGGTTTCAAGGAAGAAATGAACTGTACCAAAAGACCGACCTTTTTACTTTATGTATGGAGTTATAAGGATGGTTAGGTTAGGTATTTGTTCCCACGATCCGCCAGAACCGGAGGGATCTACCCAGGGACAATCCACTAGATAGTGTAGAGTCCTTAGGTATGATGAAAAAAAGGAGAAAAGTGAGATATGGGAAGAGTGCCGACTGAGATAGAGCTAGAACTGGAATAAACCCAACAAGGTTCTAGTTATGAAGTCTCGGTAAGCACTGAAGGGGTTGAAGAATGAAAAAGAAATGAATGTGAAAAAGGGTGAAAAGAAATGGCCCTCCAATAATTCAACCTTAGGGCAGTAACCGGGTTCAATACATTACTACTGGTGGTTACTAAGGTAACACTAGTATTGAAGACAAGACGTCATGGACCCAGTGACGCACTGCACTAAACTTCCCAAGCTACTCAAGTTCCTCTTAAAAGGACTTGTTTCATTCTCACGGGGAACCGACATTATCTATCGACTTTCTCTTAGAGATTGTTGATATTGAAGAAGGAGACCCTCTCCCTAGTCTCCGGCATAGGAACCAAAATGCACAATTGAGTCTAGAGCCAAGAGATCATCCACAATATCTCATTAGGACACTATTCTTGAAGACTTACTGTTTCACACAATGTGGAAAGTAAGAATATATTAAGAGTCCTACGCATTATCCTTGTGGTATTGCCAGAACATCCGAGTGATATGTAAAAATATTCACAATGAAGATGGAAATCCTTCTAGAGCCAACATCAAACAAGCTCTTGGTGGGTGACATGTGAGATCTTCTAGTAAGATCAAACTTGTGACAACTGGATAGAAACGATGGGGAGATTCAATCTTGAATCAATCTTGGTCCAGGAATGGAATTGACGAATACTTTTGGAAAAACCGTTCGATGTGCAAATCTTCTTTTTCTCTAGCACATCGAATGTGTATTCATTTTCAAACACAAAAAGTATCTCTGATTGAAAAAAATACTTTTGGAAAAACCGTTCGATGTGCGAATCTCTTCTTTTATCTTGCACATTGAATGTGTACTCTTTTCAAATATAAAAAGTATTTATGATTGAAAATTGATCTTTCTCATAAAACCTTCGTCGTATTGCAAAAATCTTTCTTCTAAGCAATACGCGATTGTTTTTCAAATCATTTTTCATCAATCAGTGAATCTCAATTCGCTGGTTCACTCACTCCGTGTTGTCCTCTTTGAGACGTTCCGGTTTGAGAACATCTAGAACAGCTGCGAAACCCTGTCAAGGAGATTCTTAGGAATCCTACCTGATCACAGGCAGTACTTGTACTGATCAACGGGGAACCGTGGGCCGTGTATCTCAATTCAACGAAAGTGATCAAAGACACTTTCGTGTGTTTTATTGCTAACTGTTGTTTGCAGGTACATTTGGACGGTTGCAGCTGATCAGAATTGAGACGTCAATCCAAAACCGCATGCTCACAGCATCCACACTTAATTGAAGTAATCATGACTGGTGCATATCTACATAACCTGGTTCTGATATTTTTATACTATGTTTCTGCTACGCTGCTGCAAATATCATGAACCAGTAAAGCTTCCGCTACTCTGATGGAAAGATGTCATGATTCAAAAGTGTGAGCATGTCAGTCCAAAAGTCACAACATCACATAAAGGCAACACTACTATGGATAATCCAGAGAGATTTACTGTGGCTGATGATCTCAATGAAAGCTCAAAGATCATCAAAGATGTGGATCAGTAAAAGGCCTCCACTGAAAGTACAAAACTATGCGGACTTTGAAGAATCACTGCTTAAGCACAAAGATTGCAGAATTAAAGAATTGAAGTCTACGAGCTCAAGAACAAAGTCAATAATAGAATGCTAGGATTCAAAATGTAAAACATGGGGTGACCTCCCTTAGGGGGAGATTGTTAGGAATTGGAAATTCCATAAGTAAAGAGTCGGTCACCCCAAATATTATCTAGCATAAGTTAGCTCGTAGACATATTGTTTATTACGTTATTTAGTAGTTTATTAGTTAGTTTGTAGCGTAGTTTAGTTTAGTGCAACACCGTGGAGGAAGGACGGGTCTTTACCCATTGTATGCCTGATCCACAGTCCGATAGGAGGACGTATCTTGGGTAACTATAAATACCCCTTCCATCCATGGAAGGGGTGGTGCTTTTTATAATCTAACATTCACATTTTGTGCTACAAGTCTCTACCAAGAAAACATCCATCTCTCTACTTTCTCTCTCTAATGGCTACCATGTATTTCCATCATCCAAGACCACCCGAATCATCAACACAATAATATATCGATCCTACAGGTATTTTTAGTATGTATTGTATTTTTATTTGAATAAAATTAATTTAGTTTGTTTGAAAAAATGAAAAATAAAATAAAATTAGGAGTGAGTGAGGCCCAAATAGTTGTGTTGAAGTTAGTTGTGAAGGAGAGGTATTTTGAGGTTAGAGTGTTGAAATGAGATGGCATGTGATGGGGCCCAAATGGCTAAAAAATGGTAGCCACCATACCTTATGCTCTTAGCCATGAAGCAAAAAATTAAGGAGCGCTACAATTTAGACTATTAGTTTAAGTTATTTTAGTTTTTATCGTAATGTTTTTTTTAGTTGCATTGTTATCGTAATGTTTTTTTTAGTTGAATTGTTATTGTAATGTTTTTAATTATGAATGTTTTTTTTTTTTTTTTTAAGTTACGGTCGCCATTGTGGTCACCACCAACAAGTTATGGTTAAGTGTAGTATTGGAGAGAGAAAGCTGATGTGGCGCTGATGTGGCAGATGGTGACCACATTATTTGTGGTTGCCATTAACATTGGCCTAAAGTTCCAACCATGTTTGATTTTTAATAAGATTTTAGTTGGGAACTACGATTTAAACATCGCTGACAACATTTAGAAAAAGCTGAACACATAGTAATTGATTGTGGGGGGTTTTCTATTTACATAGAAGATATGCTATTTGCACTATTTAATAATGTCACTCCTGATAAAATAATGTAACTACTGTGTTGATGTAATGATTACTTTGACAAGAACAAGACACATATAATTAAAAAGGGACGACACATAACTTTCTTGTTTTAAACTTGTATTAATTTACAAATACAATAGACAACAACATGTATAATACTTTTTATCTTTTTACATTGAAATGTACAATGCAATCAAGAAATAAAATGGTCATTTCTATACTTTTTATCCTTTTACATTAAAATGTACAATTCAATCATAAAACAAAATGTGCAATTCAATTAGAAGAATCTTTTAATTATAAGAAATTTTCTTTTACAAGTTATAAATATGTAATCATAATAGTATATTTATCAAACAACAACCGATTCAAATATTCTCCTCTTAATGGTCCAATTCAAAAGCTATCAAACATGGCCTAAGACAAAGGTACTATAATTATTTTACTTATTATTTTAATAATAAACCGGTTATATTGGTGAACTCGGAAATTTTTTGAAAGTTTTAATAAATATATTATTAAAAAGATTAGTTCATTATCTAAACTCGAGAATATTGAGAGCAAGTTGTTACGCCCCGTGTCCGATTTGATCAAATTTTTTGATTTTGACTTGGTTATAACGAACTTTTTGTTATACTTTTATAAACGGACAATAATCTATTACTGACTAGACTTTTCAAAATATTTTTAAATGCTCAATATTTTTATACGATGAGTAGCACGACCCGTGACGATTTACGATTTAAAACATAGTGATTTTTCATGACCAAAATCTAACTCCTTAATTTAACACCCCTTAATTTCAAATTTAGGTAACAAAAAAAAACTCACGCTTCAAAAACACACATTTCAAAACACACAGTCACTTAGTCAAGATGGAGACTACTCAGCCGTCGTATTCCGGTGGCGGCGCCGGCGGTAAATTTCGCAAACCACCACGAAGACGTCCGTCAACTCCTTACGCCCGTCCATCACCAACAACATCCAACACTAACCCCAAACCAGAGGAGCCTCATGACGGTGGCTGGTTATCGAAGCTTGTTGTGAATCCTGCTAGGCGTTTAATAGCTGGCGGCGCCGCCAGAATCATTCCGTCGTTTTTTGCTAAATCGGAGGAGGCTGAGGAGGAGGAGGATAGTGAGGGTGATTTAGGTGAGTTGTAATGATGACGTCATGTATTGTTGAAGTTAGGGTTTAATTAATTGTATGATATGATAACGTGGCAGTTGTAAATACTTTTGATTATGTGCGATTAGTATATCTTAGGCTAATGTGGTTTACTAGCTTGTATGCGGTTTTGGTGGAGTTGACTAGTGGCAAAAAGCATATATGGGACCGTGGAGGATTAATTAGCTTGTTAATATTTTGGATTTACGAACCATGTGAAATCTGTTAACATTAGTCTTACACGTTACTATGTTAGCTTGAATAGATGCGAGAATTGTGAGTGGTTTCAACCTATTAACCGAGTTGCTGAAAGCCAGAATAATGATGCGTAATTAGAAATTTACCATACTGAATTGTTTTGAATAACAATGAATGCATAAAACATGGATGGCATGGTTTAAATGATGTTTTGATTACAGGTTATCATTGTAAAATCTGGAACATAACTTTGTTAGAAGTATGAGCACATAATGAATAATTGCTTTCGTATGTATCATTAGTGTGCGGATATTGGGTGAATATTAGTTTGTTTGTGGTTTAGTTTCATAGGGCCTTTTTGGAGGGTTTACGGAACTTACATAGTTTTGAAGCACACATACACACTCACATATATCTGTTTATATGTCTCAAAAGTGAGAAATACTCACAAGTCACAACCTTTGGGTTGTAGATGCATGATTGGTACCATTCGACATACTTCTTCATATAACTTATTTATGATTGGGTGAATTGATGTAAACATGTTTGGGGTTTGCATCAAGTGATAGAAGTAGGCATATGTGCTAGTAACATTAGTTGACTTGCTGTGAGTCATCTGTAAGACATTGGTAGTTGCTATATATCTTTTTTACTCTTATGGGAAGTGGGGTTTCAAAAGGAAGGGCTACCAATTTCATCAAGTTGGGACAGGCTGCATGCCGCCGTGACATATGGAGTTTCAAACTAAGCACCTGATTTATACTGAATATTCAGATGATAAGCGAGGAACACGTGGTTTGGTTTTCACGATTATATAGTGTAAACAAGTTATAGCAGTTGAAGAGTGAATCAATCATTATAGAAAGAAATACTTCAATGACAGCCATGTTGTAGAACTAGTGAAGGAGAGATGCCTAAAACGCATGACCTTTGTCTTTATGAGTATAAAGGTTGATTTGAGAAAGCCCTTTTTTTAAGCTGATAGGATAACTTCACTTACTAAATTTCTTGAGTAGCGAGAATCTTTCTTCAGAGGCACGGGAAGGGTCCAAGCCATAGGAAAGACATCAACTTGATTATGGTGAAGGGGAAAGGGCGCTAGTCATGTTACGAGGTCCAACGAGGAAGATGAGTATTTGTTAGGCTAATTTAGTAAATTGCCTGTTAAAAGAGTAGGATTTGTAAGAAGTTGTAGGAAGATACCAAAAACAGATTGCTTAGTGAAAACAAAGTAATCAGGAATGGGATAGTCGCTAATTAAAATATACATGTGATTGTAGGAACCATTTTCTGTACGAAAATTGAAACACTCTTCTATTTTTCATAGTAGTGCAACTGAATTGGACAACATATGTTTTGAAAAGTCAAGACTGGGTCACTGATTATGAGCCACCTATCATTTAGATGTCAACTGAAAGTACTGGATTCATGTTCTTGAGTCTGCTTATTTGTTTATGACCATTTGCTAATGCACGCACTTTCTTTTATTTTACAGATACGGATAATCAAGATATAGATGCAACTGTAAATGCATACAGTGAAGCTAAGCATACCAATGAGGCAAGTCCTATTATTCTTTATGCTGGAATACCTACTTGTGTAAACAGTGTTTATTGAAATTTCTAGTCCTTACAGTGTAGTCAGCTTTTAATCCCCCTGAGTTAACATCCGTAGTCCTTGAAAAGTAGAATGTAGTATGTCCCCTGATTTGCAATTGATGTCTAAATTAACATATCCGAAGATTTACAGATATTTCAGTAGGCCCTTGTCATATACGCTTTCTTGGAACTTGCTGCGCTAGTATATGTTTGTATTTTATTCTTAATTAAACAAGTTTTTAAGAAAATTGCTGTCAATTAGGTCTTAGAAAGTGATTTCGAGATTTTTTTAAACATGATAAATTGACTAAACATGATTCAGCAAGTGTGATGCTATTGCTGTACCTATTAAAGAAGGATTATGTTGATGTGAAAGGTACCTTAGCATTATGCATGATTGAACTTTATGATCATGAATGTTTAAATTGAGAGACGTGTAGATGACACACATACTTTATGCCAGATAACTTTAATTTCAGGCAGTACACCATCATGCACAATCATTAAACTCACGTTAGATATAAACAGTGCTAGGTCAAATGAGAATATTTATTGGCCTATGCAAGGTTTGCAGTTCGAATTTAGAAACGTTCAGTGACAAAGAGCATTGAGTATTATATGGAGCATATTGATGACTCCTTCAGTCAAAGAACTGTAACACAGGACTATACACACAATTGGCAGAAGTGTTTCCTTACTTTTGCAGAATACCTTCTAGATACAAGTTACAGTGATGCTGTGAACCATAATCGTTTAGGTCTAACTTTTGTATGCTGACAATGGGGGAAAGGAGATTAGTTCACTGTTCACCTCATATGTTCTAAAAAAGTACTTGTTGCATTTTTAATGGTTCATACGAGAAAAGGAAAGAAAACAGCTCTTATGGTGCAAAATGGTGTAACAAACTAGCAATTTCCTGTTTATGAGTTAGCAACTCCTTCAGTTTATCAATTCATTCTTCTTCATTCAGGTCCCCTCCAACTTTTCAAAGTTGCTAGATGCCCATTCTTTTTTTTTACTAGTGGTTGGAATTCTGTCAAAATGAATCATGAAAGCTGGTACAATTTTCAGTTTTCAAATGCATAATTTGGTTGTTGGACCTACGTAATCTTGAACAAAAGATTTTTCTTGGATGCACAAGAGTCTAAAGTCCAAGCCGTTTTTTTTTTGAATATTTTTTTTACGTTGATGAACAAGTTTTGTATCACTATAGGGTGGTCTACCCATGAGGAACCCCCTCTGTATAGTAGGCTTCACCTTCTCAAGGGATATACTAGTATCAAGGGATATACTAGTATGAAGAAGCTTGTAGCTTGCTCTACAAAACTTTAAGACAACCATCAAGTACTATGAGTAGTTTAGGAAGATATAAGCAGGAGTGTCTAGTTTAACTGTGCGAGACTTAAGTGATAAGACCTACTTCGGACTAGCTAGGACATTTATGGGAGCATTCTTATTTTTTCATTGCACACTTTGTGACATATGGCTCTACAAGAGGGTCCATATGGGCATGAAATTAGTACCATACAAGATTCTTATTAGTTGATGCAAATATGGAGTTAGATTAAGATTTTTCATTATCGCCATCATCTGAAAGGTGTAACTTTTGGATGGTTGGTTCTGCTTATAAGTTTATGTGTCAAAAGCTTGAGCATTAACAGTTGTATTCTCGTGCTTGTGTGGCAGATGGTGCGCTGATTCTGTATCTACCATTAGATTTATAGCATATGAATATGTTGCACCAGTCTAAACTCTCAACCCTGCTTTGATCTGTGATATGTCCTGCCAATAAAACACGTTCACATCCCAATAGAACACGTTTACATGCCAATAGAACACGACAACACGTCCACGTCAACAGGGCACCTGTCAAATCTGTAAATCAAGTATAAATATCCTAGAGGTTACAAATGCCAAGGCTAATGTATGTTTTTGTATTGTATTAAGCTCATATTCTAGTTGGATACTGTTAGTTTCTTACACATCCTGTGCATGTGTGTGTGTGTAAATGCCTTTTGTAACCCGTGTTTTGTTCTGATCTTACTATTGGTGGAAAGTAGCATAGTGACTTGGTAATTTTTATGATGGTAATTATGATGGTACACAGTCATTTGTATATTGTTGTTTATGAATGTGTTCTCTGACTTCTGTTTCTTATACTTCTTTCTGCTGACGGTACTGACTTGACAGCAGGATACATATAGATGGCACCAACATAGTTTGGATCACCTTTGTACTTCAATCTAGTTTACTGTCTGAGTGTTATTCATTTCTATGTTTAGGGCTTTGAGGCATGTTGATATATCTTAACAGTGAATACTTGAAAGGCCTTTTTTTTGGAGGAAGTCAAGCACTTTGGTTTACAATCTTGTTGTATGATGGTTGTACATTTTATATGCGTGGGTATGTGTTATGTTATTGCTGAACAGAAGTGCATGTAATTGTGTTTATGCAGCTTGGATCGAGTGGAGATGCAGGTCCGAGTAATGAAATGGATAAGTTGAAGGGAATCTCAGAACGGAACAGTGTCCAACAAGATAAATCAAAGAGCCCGATTGCCGATCTTGGTTTGGATAAAATTGAGAACATGCTAAAAGGGAAACAATTCTCTCGGTAAAGTGTTGTGTCAACTATCCTGTACAAGTTCAACTACTCAGGTTTTTTTCTATAAACGTTTCCTTTTTAAAAGATGAACTATAATGCAGGGATGAAAGCAATCGTCTAATGGAGATATTGAATTCTAGATTGGTTGATGTTTCTAATACTGAGGAGAAGAAAACACCAAATGTGATTCCTCAATGGCAAACTAATGTGGATGTGTTGGACCGTGAAATCCCATCTAAATTAGCTATTGGGAAGCAATATTATAAAGCTGTATTGGAAACCCCAAATCCTCGTTTGCAATCTAATGTGAGTACAAATGTTACGAAACCTGTCTTTTGTAGTGTCTTGTTTTGCATTCTAGGCTAAGCAAAGTATTCTGATATCTTCTAGCTTTATATGCATCTGTCTTTCGGGAGATGGAACAAATATCAGTTGTTTTTATACACGGATAGATGGAAACATGAATAGCTTGCAGCAGAAGATAGATGTCGAGCTCACAGTGTTAAAATCTTCATATGTGGACATTAAAAAATGTTAGATGAAATGCCAATGTATTTTTTTTTCTTCTTCTTTTCTTTTCCATTCATTGCTCTTGAATGTGGCTTCTGGCTTGATTAGGTTATGCATCTAGACTTATTTCATATGCTTTCTTGTCTAGCCCTATCGGATGTGGAAGAAATGAGATAGTTGGAACTTTTTGCAGCTCACTTCTATGTTTAAAATAAAATACACTTTTAGCTGCACAAAAATGTTTTTAAACGACTTTACTGTTAAGTGCTTTTATTTATTTATTTATTTATTTATTATTATTATTTTTTATTTTTATTATTATTGTTATTTTTATCTTTCTTTTGAAGCTTGAGATCTTGTTTGTAGGTTACTTATCTTCTAGACACTTTAAAGAGGCTAACTCTCCCTTATATCTGCCTCTTGTGTTGGGTTCAAGATCATATTTCCCTTTCTACCCCCTCCCCTCTCTTTTTCATTTTTATTTTTATTTTTATTTTTATTATTATTATTATTATTTTTTATTTATTTATTTATTTTTTTTAATATACTGTTGTTGAATAACCAATTAACCATTTATTTATAATTCTAATTTATGTCAAAGGAATATAGACTATACTGTCATGGTCACCCACATGCATTATAAAAGAGATGTATCATTTGTAATGTTAGTATAACATTTCTTGATTCAGATGCAGGATGAAGTTGCTGCTTCACCAATAGATATTGCCAGAGCTTATATGGGAAGTCGAACGTCAGAACTAGGCTTTAATACATACAATATAACATCAACAGATAATAGAGAACAACATAATGATCTGTACCCTTCTTCAAAGTCATCTACTTGTTGGCCAGGTGCCATGGTACAAGAACAACGGGGTTATATGACACCACAAAGTCAAAGAGTCAGATATGGGCTCCATAATTTTCCACGAACACCGTATTCTAGAACAGCCTATTCAAGAACCAAACCGAAAGTATGACATAGTGACATACCTCTTTTACTAAGCCTTAATAAAGATTTATTTGAAATTGTAGTTATGAATATGTTTGTTTTTTTATTTACAGCTGAGTCAGTTGCAACCTGATAGCAGGCCTAATAATAGTTCTCTTACTCCGTTACAACAATCACAGACTCCTAATCCTTGGCAGGTACTTACCATGTTGTATGTACATTTAGTTTGAACTTAGAATCAAACCTGTAAAAGATAAAAAGCTACTGTCATAGCTGTTACAATAAATATTTAAAAGTAAAAACTGGATTCTACTGTTTGGACAGAGTGGTCTTTATGGTATTCTAAACTAAAAGTTTGCATAATGCCTTGTAATTTTATGTCATATTCAAATC
Source organism: Chrysanthemum seticuspe (assembly GCA_019973895.1). Classification (NCBI taxonomy): domain Eukaryota; kingdom Viridiplantae; phylum Streptophyta; class Magnoliopsida; order Asterales; family Asteraceae; genus Chrysanthemum; species Chrysanthemum seticuspe. Next base: position 173,129,028 of record BPTQ01000007.1, read on the forward strand.
AAGTGGTACTTAAAACAAGCACCTTCTCTTTAAGCTTTATCCTGACTTGTCTATTAAGGAAAAAATGTTATGTTGCATCGTTTCACCCCGTTTTACTTCTGTTTCTCTCTCTTATATGATGACTTTATTACTTGCTTCTATACACATGGTAAATATATACTGAACAGTCTGAGAAAGTTTTACAGTTTGGATTGACCATGTTATCTTATTTTCTGTCAGACACAGACGAAGACAAGTAGCGATGTCATGGATGGTGGCTATGGATCAGTAGGACCTATTCGGCGTGTTAGGAACAAGTTTGCATCTGAACCTCAATCTGAAGGACCTAGAAGACTCTCTTCTGCTCAGATTGCTTCTTCCTCTAGTGTTTCTAGAAGTTCTGTACCTGTATTTCAAAAGAATTCAGCAACTGCTTGGACTAGTGGTACCTCAAACCTCTATACAGCAGACAAACACGAAGAACCTTCTAAAGGGGAACTTAATCCTGCTGGACCATCTAATGAGACGGTAAGAAAAATATTAGAGCAGCTTGACAGACACAAGCCTACCCCAAAAGAAAAGGCAGAAGAACTGAAGATAGCAACCGGATGGAAAAGATTACCTTCTCAAGACACGACTTTGATGCCCAGAACAAGTACCACCATTGCAACATTGAGAGTACCTGATTCACAGAGAAGTGGTGTTTTAAATGACAAAAGCTCTTCTGTAAAAGAAACCGATGGCGGAGTAAGATTCCAAGATCCAGTGACAACTGATGCAGCAAACAGAAGATCTAGCTCAGTCGTTGATGCTGAGGCTGGGCCTTCATTTGGCTTCAGTAATATAGGTGCTGCAGATGAGGTAAGTTTGCTTTTTTCATATCTTCATTGCCTTATCCATCATAACACGTCAAAATGTTCTTTTTGGTGGGCCCACTTGAGTAAAATTAAAAGAATGGGTAGATACTTTAGGGGATATCGGACCCACATTGTATGCATATTCAGACATCCACTAATCTTTAATATTCACATTGGGTTCTTTAGGCACACATGTTGACATAAAATACCATAATTCTACAAATTTGTGTGGAACTGTACCAACGGTAAACAAGTTTGCAAATTATGAAATGAAGCTGCGCTTATTACACTTGAAACCTCACCACTAAATACGGACCACATTTTTAAAGTTTTGGACACACTAAGTACATATTTAGAGACATGTTTTATGCTAAACTCTTAGAAACATTGTAGATAGATCCATAGAATTATAAAATCATCTCGGTGGAGTTGGAAATAATTTCACTAGGATTATTAGATAAAGAATATGACTTCGTAAATCTTGTTGAAAACATCATTCTTTAATTTCATTAAGATTTACAATGTCTGACAACATTTTGCTGAGAACTTTACTGATTTCGAGAGTGTATAATACACATTATTTATAGAAATGGCTGAATTACTATGGTTCTTGCAAATATATCAAATTTTACAAGAGTCCCCCTGTTTGGTATTTTTGACATCTGCATTACTCTTATAAACCATGTTCACATGCAATTGTTTGCCATGTCATTCTTCTGATGTTTTGTTTCAAACAGAAGTCTACATTCGTCAACAGCAAAGCGCAAGAAAAAAGTCAGCCATGGTCACTCGGCAACCAAATCAACGGACAGGATCTCACTAGGAAGAGGCCCTCTCAACCAATCTTAAAGCCTATATCCTCATCGAGGCGGGACCCACAACAGATTATGTCATCTGATAATGGACGTGGATTTACCTTCCCATTCTCTGCATCCACCAGTTCAGCATCAGAGCCACCTACACCATCCATTATGCCATCTTTTCCAACAATCGGGATACCCCAGTCAAAGGAATTGCCTGTTATACCGACTTACAGTTTTGGAACGAAGAAATCTGGTGAGTCTGTTGTTTTCAGTTTTCCTTCTACGAGCAATGCCCCAATTGGTGACGGTGAGTCTGATCTCAAGTTCAACTTTGGGTCAGATAGGAAGAGGGTGTCTTTTAGTTTGATAGGAAGTGATCCCATTATTATCAAATGACCTTATTGTTTGTTGAGTGTCTAGCAAATGTTGGTTTTGTTTTCCCTTATTCTTATCTGATTGTGTTTCTTATGATGAATTATTTTTCGTTAGTTTTCCTTTTCATGGTTATAGACTACATAGCTGGACAAAATACCGGTAATCATGGTTGAAAAAGAGGATTTGTTAGACCCTGTCAGTTTCTCTGATCCCAGAAATGCTACTGGAGCATGTTCACAGCGAAGGGACGTTTGGACCCGGAATTGTTCTGGGATGTACTTGTGACAAAGGATCCGGTTGAGACCTGTCACATCACAGGGCTTTTAGCTTACGATGGTATATATGCTACTCTTGCAGTGGGAAAAAATTACATAATAAGACAATTTTTATTTTTTATTTTATTTTTCTCTTTTTCCCAAAGAACAAGATAACCGATTTTGTTTAAATGTATACATCTGAAAAAGAACTTCGTCCATGGACCCGGAATTGTTCTGGGATGTACTTGTGACAAAGGATCCGGTTGAGACCTGTCACATCACAGGGCTTTTAGCTTACGACAATATTTTGATACATGGTATATATGCTACTCTTGCAGTGGGAAAAAATTACATAATAAGACAATTTTTATTTTTTATTTTATTTTTCTCTTTTTCCCAAAGAACAAGATAACCGATTTTGTTTAAATGTATACATCTGAAAAAGAACTTCGTCCATGGGGAAAAGCTCAATATAGTAACCCCTCAAATAATAGTATATTTTAATAAAATTGTTTATAAGAAAGACTCGCTAAACTTATAACCATCAATTTAATGCTAAAATTTGAAAAATAAAAGTGTTAACTAAGCACACTATTAATAATTTAAACGTTCTACTTTTGAATAATATATATCTACTACGTTATAAAGTATTTGAGACATGCTAACTCAAGAAGGTTTAAATGAAAAATATTTGGTCGTCACAAAAATAGCCACTGGGTACCCGTCGAGGCATTGCGCGGGTACCTTTTTAGTATATATATCTAATTTAACGTCATATTTGCTCAACTAAAAATCATAATGATAAGTATATCAAATTTAAACATTATATTTGACAAATTTCCCCAATTTATTATTTTATTAATTAAAGCTCAATTTATATTATTAAATACTCATGACCCACTTAATACAACACAAACTTCATAAACAGTTACGACCTCATGCCATATATAAAACTAAAAGAGTAAAATAAACCGTTCGTTCTTAAACTAGCACACAAACTACACCATTCGTCACAAATTCAAAATAAGTCTGTCAACCATCCCCAATATTTTCATTTCGGATCACCAATAGTCCTTTTGACTAACGGTGTCTTCCCCACAGACCCCCTCATGTGCCTTTCGCGTGAGGGCAATTTAGTCAATTTACCCATCATATTAAACCTTTCTCAATTGTTTCATAAGAACACACCATGTTTATACCAAAAAGATGAATTATTTGAAAAGCATTATTTGCATTTTATCACAGACAGTTATCTGCATTTTATCACATAGCACGTTTTGTTGTCTAGAATAAAATTGCTTAAACTAAAGCATAACCTTTAGGCAAGAATCAAATCAAAATTTAGCAGTATAAAAATATGGCCAAATTATCCAAAACAAGAAAATTGATCTGATTCCATTTGGGAAAACAACATCTACTGAAATCAATATACATCATTGGTTCTTTATTTTGTAGGGTTTGACTTTATTTTCAAATGGAATCCGCACAGGTGAGAAAACAATACCGCAACAAACGCATAACTTGTTTTCTTACAAATAGAAAAACATAAAAAAAGAAAATTACTATTCGCGTATGACGGCTATATATAAATTGCTCCCACAAACATCTATCACGACGTAAGAAAATTATTACATTCTCGCCATTCCAAAACTATCATAGTAGTCTTGATGGATTAGAACGGAAGGATGAAGGAGGGACGACCTGCCCAACAAGTAGACCAGAATAATTAGCTTCAAGTCCAACTAGCTATAACTCCAGCCCAAGCCTCCAAATCGAAGCTTCAAAGAGCCTTCTCCCATGCAATGAGATGAACCCTGTCTCTCCCTCCAACACTAGACCATGGACATCTTGTCCGAATTCCTTCAATCTTACCATCCATTCCTTTCAAGACCCGGACAAGGAGGGAATAAAGGCAAGCTTTGAAGAGTTGATTTCATTAAAAACAAAGCCTTACCAGCTTGACCTAATAGGGCGGGTGAAAGGATTGTGTGCAAAAAACACAACGTCTTTCACACTTGCCTTCACGAAAATGCTGAAGGGTCACACCGGTCCACACTAAATGGGACAATACAAGTGTAAATAAGAAACGAGTTACTAAATGAAATGAAAGAGTTGAGGAAATGAAAATGCGGCGTTATATTCATTAAGAGATTAAATGGTTGATAACCGGAGACTAATGTTTATCCTAGATAAATATTATGAGGGTATAAAATGACAAAAGACCAAACATGCAACCCCTAAAGGTGCTAGGTCGGTTCGACAGGATCCCCAGAAGGTGGTGTTTATATTTTTGTCCAACTTGAATTATTTGGTCTCCAAGTGATACTAGAACTATTATAATTCCCCTATATAAACAAAGGGTTTCACACATAACTCATAATACTCCTCAAAACCCTAAAACTCTGTTGGGTCAAAAATTGACCCAATTGTCCCTCACAAGTATTTGAACATAAAATAACCAGAATCCTGTTGAATGAAAACATAAGGCACTAAGAGATTGATTCATTGAAAGTTGAGTATTAAAAGTGTAAATTTGTGGAGATGATATAAATGAAAATGTTGGTGTAATTTGTTCATGTATCTTAACCCTCTTTGAATGCATAAGGTGTTGTGCACTTCCTATTTGAATATTTTATTGAAGATCATTATATGTAGAAAAAAACAGGTAGAGGTAACATATAATCGTTCCTTGGAACAATACAAATATATATAATGTTAGTGTAATATTTACAGGTAGTATTCGTTACAAGGACCTAATGTGAGAATGAAGAAGTGCAACTAATAATTTTATATTGATATTACCAATAACATGATTTACACATAATTTACAATAACTTACAAGAAATATACCCGAGACCCTATTGGTCATACTAGGCTCATATTGCATAATATACGATTACAAGGATAAAATGGGCGAAGGGGGGGTTTAACTTCTGTTGAACCACAGTGGGTGAAATGAGTCAGTTCTTCTATGAATGATGATTCTCAAAAGGTAAACAATATCATTATGCCTCTATAACTCCACCATTTACAATTGAATATGGTTGTCATTTAACATGTACTTCCAGAACCAGCTTCCATTATCCATAAATTCCTTTTTAATAGGATTTAATTGTATAGATAAACCTGAATTTCCAGATGTCACCATCATCTTGTAGCCATCTGGGACATCAAACACATGATTTCCCTGCATCAAGGACAAAAACATGCAAGTATATAGTCATGAAGATATTAGTCAGATACTCAACGCAAATCCATATGTTGAATAAATGACAATAAAAGGAGAATTATATGATAACAAGGCAGTTTTGTGAAAATCTAACCTCAAGGGTAACATCAACAACTTCAAATTCAACATTTCCATGAAGTATGACTTTTAGTGCCTCAAACCGCAAAACATCATGTCTCCAATACATATTTTTATCTGAACTCCAGTCTATTCCTTTATTTTGTATGTTTACATTCACTAATTTGCACCGTGCACACCTACATGAATGAATATCATGTTTCAGCACAGAGTATGATAGTGAAGATCATTTTCTTTTACTTATTAGCCTATCACTAGTACCATATACTACCTGTAACCATATTGTAGTATCGATTCATGGTTTCTTTCGATATGAGAGCCCATGACATTTTCAGCTACGACCATCAAACTCCCATCAAGCTGAGATCAAAAGAACACGTTTAGTAAAACGAAAAAAATTGGCTATGAGTTGAATGTATGAGTATTGGGTAGAGTTTTTTTTACCTCAACGTTTCTCCATAAGAATTCGGAAACCTCAATTTGTAATTCGGAACCTTTTGAAATTGAACCTCCGTAGAACTTCAAAAGTAAGAAAAAGACATTGAAAAGTCAGAAGTACTAAAGGGAAACATCAATGCACCAAATCTGATACATTTTACAAGCGTTGAGAGGGGAGCCCTTAAAATATTGATCTACTCTATTATTCAGAGTTTAATATTTAAGTACTGCTCTATAGTCTATAGTATTAGAAAGCGTAGCTGCGTAGGCTTAACTCGACACATTTCAACCGCAAAGAATAACCCTTTTTGATGTTTATTTAACATTTAAAGGACTTGTTCGTTTAAAATTGCAGAGGTGGAAATTTCGAGAAGTTTGTTAATTTTCAACAATTTTGAACTATAAGAATTACGGCTCGAGTATCCATTTATATAACCTCTAACAAACTGTTAAGATATGTTCTTAGTAATTACTATAATGAGATGAGGCGAGTTACATAATTTATATATACAAGATGAAATATGAGGTTACCTTTTGTCTCGTGACTTCCCATATAGGACCTAGAGCAGGATGAAGAAGGATGAGATTTGGTGGTCCTGAATCAACATACTTGTCATTACTTTCAATCTGCATAACAGAGATTCACTGATAAACGAAATACCCAATACCCTCCACACTCCAAAACCATGGAAGTTAAATATCAATGTTAAGCAATAATGATAACAGAATAAATGTGAGCATATAGTACCTCAGGGAGCTTGATATCACAATATGAAAGAATATCATACGCGTTTCATATTATGTAAAGTAGTGCACCTTCTGGAGTCTACACATACATTGTTTAAAGTACAAAATTAGTAGGTTTCCATGATAGAAATCAACCAGTGAAATATCCAACAATGTTTCATCACAACCAAATTCTCATCAAAATTTACAGTAAATGACAGTAGAGAATAGGACCTGATGCAAGGACATGTCAGTGGGCTTTCTTTTCTTCTTAACCGAGGATGTGACCTTCCTTCTATGATTGTAGACAATGAAGGTATCTAACAATTTTGCAATCACATTATGTGGATAGCTTTCTTTAATACACGAGACTTTCAAAAATGGATAAAAAAATAACTAAAGAACACACAATAAATAGAATTTTTTTTGCATTATACCTTCTAAGCCTTCGGAACATCGAGAGGAAAAAGTATTGATAAGATTATCAGCAATATTTTGCATTGTACATTCCAATCGCCCGCCTGAAACACTCTGCCAACAGAAAAGAAAGTCAGATCCAAATTGTGGAAAACTAGAAGGGAGGGTTGAATAGTTTTTCCGATTTTACATTAGTTTCAAAAACTTTTGATTCGTTAATATGTGAGATCTTATGGATGTAGAGAAAGTATAGATCTAATGATAAATCAAGTAAATAAAGTAAAGCGAAGGGAAAGAAAAGACACAACCGATGTATAGTGGTTCGGCTACAAGGACACCTTCCTTGCCCTACTCCACTCCCCGAGTCACCTACTCGAGAGTTCAAGCACTATGTCAACAAACTCCTTCACTTGGCGGAGAAGCCTTCACAACGTTGCTTACACTTTTTCCGGTACAAAGCTAGATACCGAGTCCGTAACACGGTGGACTAAACCAACACGACTATTACACAACAAATATGTGAAATATCAAATACAAGATCTTCGCTACAGAAATCTTGCGGAGTGACAAATCAATCAAGGACCCCTTGCTTGGATGACTTGTAGAATGCTCGTGATCTCGCCTTAGAGAAGGACCTATATGAGGATCACAATAGAAAGAAAGAAGAACAACTCTCTAGATAAAGTGATCTATATGTTAGAAGAGAATGAGAGTGTTTGAGAGATTTAGTAAGAAGAGGGGTGAGTTAGAATGAAGAAATGGCTCTCTATTTATAGGCAAAAATCTTCACTGTTTCCCGGATCCCACGGATCCCTTCCACTTGGGATCCGTCTAGTGTAATCCTAGGGATCCGTGGAACGCTCCTCTTTGCCCATGGGGTGTTTGGTTATGGGTCATGGGTTATGGGTTGGTCCATGGGTTTTTTTTAGATTCAATGTATCTAAGTATACATTGTATCTAGCCAACTTGGGTATGGGTTAAGATCCATGGGTTATGGTCCATGGGGTATGGTTTTTACCCATCCTAATAAACTATTACAACAAATGCTTAATTACTACATTTTTGTATTTAAATGGCTATATGTAAATGCTTTACAAAAATAACATGTATCCTTAAAGTTATACTTAAGATAACATTATATTTTTTATCAACAAAACACATAGAGATCACAAAATATTAATAAACGTTTTTACGGTTTATTTGTATTAACAATCTCCCCCTTTTTGTTGATGACAAAACATAATGTTATGATGAGTAAAACTTAAGAATATATGTAATTTTTGAAAGACCCTAAGTTTTACTTCTTCTCCCCCTTTTTGTCGAAACAAAAAGTTAACCCTTGGAAGAAATAAACGCTAACTCCCCCTTGACGGTAGCTCCCCCTTGTTTGGGGCGTCAAGAGAAGAAAAAATAAAAATCCTACAAAAAGAAAGGTTAGTAACATGCTTAAATAATCTTGTGATTGCCGAGAATCAAGATTGGGAGCCAAGGTATGTAAACAAGGCCTTGTAATAAAACAACAAATTGTAGTGGTATTTATGCCACGTACAAGCATGTAAAAATAAGAACAAGACTTGTTCTTGAAAATGACTTCAAAAGAAAAAAAAAAACTAAAAATGGAAAATAGTAGTAGTGATTCCTTCCATGCTTGCATAAGGTTATGGATGGAGGTTTTGATGAGTGATGGTATTGATACGATCAAGGATGAGGTTGAGTATGAAACGCATTTCTTCTCTAACTTCTATTGCGATTTCCCTAGTGGATTTGCAATGTTCACAATGTAAGTGATGTGGGTAATGAGTGCGAAAGTTTTCCGGGTTGTTTTGATTTGAGTTATGCGGAAGATGTGGTGGAAAAATAGGAAAATATGGATCAACATCCGAAATGTTTGTAAATGGTGGTGGAAAAGAACCTAGATGTTCTTGTAATGTGATGGAGCTAATGGTGGTGATGTTTCAAGATCTTGAAAAATAGTATTTGGAGATGTGGGGGTGTTGAAAAGACTATTTCTTTTTGTTTAGGTTGTTTAGATCTTGTTGGAGTCTTAAGGAGTTCCAAAAGAGTGACTTTAGGTGGTGATAAAGTTGGTTTACTTGTTGGTGATGAGGGAGGTGCTATAAAGGAAGCATTTTATGGTGAGTTGTTAGTTGAGGAAGAACCATTTGAGGTTGGTTTTGCTAAGCAACAAGATCGGATACTAATCCGTGCGGATATCCTAGAGTTTGATTGTGGTATTTTGGATGGTGGTAGTACAAAGGTTTTGGTATCATGAAGATGATTGTTTGTACTAGGTGATTCATCTAAAGGGTTTGTGGATGACGTGGTGTATTGTGTTTGTGAGGATGAGATGGATTATGCAAGCATTTTGGGAGTTCTATATATAGAAAAACAAAGCATTGTAATGAATGCTTGACCCAAAATATGGATTAAAATCTAATGATTAGATATGAATTTAAGGCATGTGATCATGAGAACACAAGCATTAAAGAGCATACTACAAAAAATAAAACAAATGTGGATTTTTCATTCAAAGTGAGAAAAATAGAAGGTAAAAACAGCTTCTGTCTCATGGATCCCACGGATCCTTCCCTTGGGGGATCCGTCCAGCATGAAGGCTGGGATCCGTGGGTCTGGTGATTCAGGCAGCACAAAATTTTCCTTTTGGAAACATTTTTGCCTATTGTGTGCCTATATGCAAACTATTTGGAGTTGCGGTTATCTCGACCTCTAAAAGGAAAATGAAAAATAAACTAGAAGTAGAAAAAGCATCCTATTGAGATAACCCGAAAACACATATTTAGTACATAAGTACGTAATAGAGTGTTATCAATGCTCCTAATTCATTGTTGCTTAAATGAATGTACCCGAAAACACATATTAGTTATGTGTCCCTTTTAGCATTCAAAAGACATGAGATGCAATGAAAACGGGTTTTTTTTTACTTTGTATTAATAATGAAAAAGCGATTTGTCCTAGACGTGAGAAATTGCTTTTGTGAAATTGATACGGGAAGGTATCATTCTTTTAGAAAACATTTTGAAAAGAGTTTTTCTTTGAAAATGTGTATGTGTGAAAAAAAAATAAGAAAGCTATAAGTCAAAAACTTATCTTGGGTTTTGAAAATTCCCGTATTGTTTGTGAGTTGTGCGTGAAATAGAGATCCTAGACTCAGAAAGAAGAAGACTAGTGTTTACATACCTTGAAGATCATCTTTCATGAGCTTCTGGACATATTCCCTTTCAACTTGCATCTTATCGTTCTCATTATGAAGATACTGAATCTGATCAGCGAAGAAATTCATCTTCTTGTAGAGCACGTCTTTCTTTCTGACCTGTTTGACAGCTTTAACGATTCGTGTCTTAGCTTAAGAGATCCAAGATGCAGTTGGCTTCTTCACTGATTTGGATGTTGATTTGGTTGATCCTTTTGATGTTGGTGGTGAGGAATGAGAAGATGAATCCGATGATGATGAGATGTGAGGAGACTCCGGGTCCTTCGGTGGTTCAGAAGTTTTCTCCTTTGAATGTGTAGGACTATCCAGAAGAAACTTATCATAATCAACATCTTTATCTTTCTCGGACTTTTCAGTTTCTGGTTCTTCAATGTCATACTCAGTAGAATCTTCCACGCGCTTTTGTTGTTGCTCCAAAGTGGTGGCACCAGTTCCCTTATCGGGTCGATTAACCGCATCAGGATCTGGTGTAGGTTGAACTTCACCACTTGACCCTCCGGGGCCACCCATTTGATCCTTAGCAAATTCTTTCGCAACGTGTTGGAGTCTAACGATTTTGAACTTCCTCTTGTAATCAGTTTCCAGAGGCTCTTCATCTGATTCTTCTTCTTCTTGTTCAACTACTGGAGTCTTTCCTTTTCCTTTATCTACCGGTGGACTGGGAGGTTTCGGTACTGATGGAGTGTCATCCTTTGCACTTTCAGAGTAGGTAATCTCTTCATCTGATTCAGTACCCTCAGATTCCTCGTCCGTTAGTTGTCTTTGCGGTTCAGACTTTGGAATTGGAATAGGAACAGCTTCCTTAGATGGAACTTTCCTTTTGCGTGGAGGATTTCTTTTGGGAAACTTCCTCTGACTCTCAGTGCTTGCAGCACTTCCTGCACTTCCTCTTCTGGTTTTTCTTGTAGGAGTACCAGAAGATTTTTCATCAAGAAAGCCAACTTTGTTCTCTTTCACAGCTGTCATATATCTTTTATAAGAGTAGAGCTGTTTGAGTTCATCTGAGAGAAGGAGATCCGGCAATACATCACCTTGTTTCTTGGTAGTTGACTCCTTAAATCTGACTGTTAGAGTGGGTTCGGACAACACGTCAAGATTTTCGGGGTCATTGATTCTTTTGGGGATATCAGGGTTGTATCCAAGTGCTCTTTGGATCAACAGTTTTGTATATCTGATATAAGGAATCTTTGAGCCAAGCTTTTTGAGGAATGTCATCATGTCATCCCATATCAGAGCTTCAACTTCGATGTGTTTCATGTTGATCAGAGCCCAAAAGATTTGCAGTTCTACGAGCTTGGGATGCTCATAGCCGCTGTCACGACCAGAAATGGATTTTGTGATGATGATATAAAGGGTTCTCCAAGGCTGAGGAATGTTTTTAAGATCCACGTGAGAATGCTTATTAATAACCCCTGAAGCTTCGTCATACCCAATATCAATCAAAAATTGTAGAACAGTCTCTTCAGTAGGTGCAGCAGAGAATTCAGTTGGTATGATCTCAGGAATGAGGAGAACAGCCCGTAAGTCAGCAGGAGTGATGGTGATTTGCTTGTGATTGAGCGTCACCATCACAACATTTTGACCTTTGATCATCTGCATTGTATTCCAGAATTGCTGTATGTAGATCTCCGGAACAGTGGCAGAGTTGGTGAGCATGTTCTGATAGGGATGATTCTTCAGAATATCCACTGCAATGAGACAAGAAGATTCCGAGCAGGTGAGAGTTTCAAAGTCAACTCTGAGATTGTTCTTTCCAATCTTCATTGGATAGCCATGCGGGAAAATATCAGCAATGGTGAGAATGTTTGGTGCATCCACATTCATTTGAGCTTCCATGTCGTGATCTGAAACACATTTAGCCAAAAGAACCAACATATCGAAAGACATAATGTTAGTTAACAGATGGTTTTATTGTCTAATTATTGAATGTGATGTGTCAATGATTGTTACGAGTCCAAAATCACTTGTTTGTTTAATAGTCTAATGAAGTCGTTATAAGTTTCGTGAGTTAGTTAACTTTAAGTTTTAAAGTTTATGTTATCACCAAATTTTTAACAACACATTACACATTTAAGTTTATTAGTGACATTATTGGTTTCGTGACGTTATGATTCATTTATTTACAAGTTTGTCCGCGTAACAATTCATAATGAAGGTTTGATCAAGGCTTAGGCGTAGAAATGGTAGCTTATGCGTAAACAGGAGAAATATACGCGTAGGCGCAAGCTTATGCGTAGGATCCTTACTTACACGTAAGAAATATTACGCGTAGGAAAAGGGGACCTTATGCGTAATGCTTACGCGTAGGCGTATATAAAACCTTACGCGTAAGGCTTACTTGTAAGAGTAGACCTTATGCGTAGAGGTCACTGTTTACGCATATCCTTCACAGGATACGCGTAGTCCCTTTGTAGAACCTTACGCGTAAACGCTACGCGTAAGATTTCTCTTACGCATAACATGCTACGCGTAAGGTGATCCTTATGCGTAGTTATCTAAAAACCTTGATTCTGATTTTTACGAGTAGCAAACCTGAAATAACATCATCATAACATCAATATTGACACATTCATTCCTTCTAAAACAGATCATGGCATGAAAACTTATCAAACAATTTACGCGTAAAAAGTCTTACGCGTAAGACTAAACCCTAACGTTCATGAATTACGCATATGAAATTTAGCCATAGGATTTGCACCAAAGGTTTTCTGGTAAGTCTAGGAAGCCTATAGAGTTGTTTTATCCAAGTTTTAACATCAAACAAGTCATGAATCAAAAATACCCAAACCGTATGAACATAAACCCTAAATTTCAATTTATGAATCATTAGTGTTTCTGGGTGAAATCTGGGCCTAGATATGATCAATTCAACTTGACAACAACCTATTACAACAATATTTATTACCAAAAACGTTCACATATGAAAACACCCAAACCCACGCATAAACCCTAATTTCCAAAATCCATCAATTCGTGTATCTGGGTGCATTTTGAGGATAAAAATGATATCATTTATGTTATAGAAACGTTTTGACACTATCTTTTTTAACCAAAAACACACAATCTTAATCATGTGTTCATACGCATATGCGTAGAACACAATATCAATCATATACAAAAATTTGACCGTTGGATTCATATAAAAATCAAAACCAATGTTTGTAAACATGTTATGATTATGAAACAACTTACAAATTGATGATCCAAAACACGGATTTGTTGATCGAATTTTAAGCATAAGATATGTTTGGTGAGTATTAAATGTGATGAAATAAATGAGGTTGGTGGAGTGTTTTTATTAAAAATAACTTTAAGCTTTTGACACTTTTAGTCCCTCCACCTTTTCCATTTTCATTCAAAGCCTTTTAACTTCAATTTTGGTTACCAAACGAAGAATATTTGGAAATAACATTGACGACACTCCCCCTCGACTTAAGAAATAATGAAAGGTTATAAATTTTAGTCCGAGGAGTGTCAGTAAACCAGAAATGTGACCACCATTATTAAAGAAACAGCTGGGATAAGGTAACATGCAAGTACACGGTTATTTTGAAACAGTTAAGAATTAATTTTCTCCCCCCAACACTTGATCGAAAAAATACTGAATTTTGAAAGATTTGAGTGTTGACGGAAGAAATGTACTTTCCATGTTTGAAGAAATATACATAGAAGAATATTTTTGTTGTTTTATCTGATTTTCTATTTTTGTATTTTGTTTTTGAAAAAATTATTTACAAAAGAGATTTTGGTGTTTGACTGGTTTTTAAGACTGTTTTAAGAGTTCATCCAATTCCTCTTGAGTCAAACACCGCATACCAATCCGGTGGACCAACTCATTAAACCTAGCGGGAGGCAAGGCTTTGGTGAGTAGATCTGCCAATTGGTATTCTGTACCCACGAAGTATAATTCAACTGTACCCTGTTCCACGTGGTCCTTGATGAAATGATATCGAAGATCGATGTGCTTTGATTTCGAATGCTGAACTGAGTTGCACGAGATCGCAATAGCACTCCGATTGTCGCAGTACATCCGGATTCTGTCAAATACGTAACCATAGTCTTTGAGTTGTGTTCTCATCCAGATGACTTGAGCACAACACGCCGACATGGCTACATATTCTGCTTCGGTTGATGACAGCGATGTACAATCCTGCTTCTTCGATTGCCAGGACACCAGTTTATCACCAAGAAATTGTAGTGCTCCTGAAGTACTTTTTCGTGAATCTAAACATCCTGCGTGATCAGCATCTGAAAAAGCGATTAGTTCAAAACCAGAATCCTTCGGATACCAGATCCCCAAGTTAATGGTTCCCTTGATGTATCGGAGGATTCTTTTAGCCTCAGAGAGGTGGGTTTCAGTTGGTCGCGACTGATAACGGGAGCATAGATAAACGACAAAGACAATATCAGGTCTGCTAGCTGTTAGATACATGAGAGACCCAATGATACTACGGTATTTTGTAGGGTCGAGAAGTTTCCCATGTAAATCAGCGTCTAGCTTCTTGGTATGAGTCATGGGTGTGGCATAAGTGTCACAGGTTTTCATTCCAAATTTGTTTAACAATTCAAGGGCATATTTGGACTGACTCAAGAAAATACCACGGGGTGATTGATGAACTTGCAATCCTAGAAAGAACGTAAGTTCACCCATTATGGACATTTCAAAATTTTTCTTCATTAGTTTTGCAAAAGCGATTGAGTACTTTTTATGTGTAGACCCAAAAATGATGTCATCCACGTAAATTTGAACAATTAAGATATGTTCCCCGTGATATTGTATGAAAAGAGTAGGATCGACCGAACCTTTAGAGAAATTATTAGCAATGAGGAAAGATGATAGCTTATCGTACCATGCCCGAGGAGCTTGTTTGAGACCATACAGAGCTTTGTTCAGTTTGTAGACATGGTTCGGGAACTCGGGATCAACGAATCCTTCTGGTTGGCTGACATAAACCGTTTCTTTCAGTTGTCCATTTAGAAACGCAGTTTTGACATTCATTCGAAAGACCGTCATATTCATATGAGCCACGAACGCGAGAAATATCCGAACAGCCTCAAGACGAGCAACCGGAGCAAATGATTCTTCAAAGTCAATACCCTCTTCCTGTCGATAACCCTTAGCCACCAGACGTGACTTGTTTCTGATTACGTTCCCTTCAGCATCCAATTTGTTCTTTTAAATCCATTTGAGACCAATGACGTAGACCGCTGTTGGTCTTTCAACCAGTTCCCATACTTCAAGACGTTTGAATTGGTTGAGTTCTTCTTGCATGGATTCAATCCAGTTGTCTTTTGTCATTGCGTCTTTAATATTTTTAGGCTCAGATTGGCAGACAGTGAGTGCATAAATGCAATTTTCACCATCTGTGTGAAGACGTTGTCTCATAACGACTGGTTGATTCGGGTTGCCAATAATATTTTCCAGAGGATGGTCTTTTGTCCATCGATGTGTAGAGGGTTGATGTTGGTATACATTGTGCAGATTCTGAGGATTCAAATGGTTTGTTGATGATTCCGCGACATCAGGTGCAGCAGTTTCATTAGCAAACGGGTTAAAGAACGCATTTGGATCAAAATCTGCAGGTGGTGGTACTATATTAAGAACATCATCAGCCGGTTCATCATTGTTGGAAGCGGTTTGTTCAACTGTTGTGGTAGAGTCAACTGGTGGTGCTTCTTCAACAGTAGTTGTTGTAGCAGGTGTATCAGGTATAAGAGTAGTATCAGGTTGAGCAGCGGAAACAGCGGATACACCTGGAGCACGTTCATCAATATCGTCACTGAACAGCGAAGCAAATAACCTTTCCATTTATTGACGAGTGAGCTGGGGGCTTTGTTCAGCTGATGATGGGGTTTGGGGGAAGTTTAAGCGGTTGTGACCGGGTTCTAAGCTGTTATACTCAGAAGCCATTTCCGTAAGTTCATCAAAATGAGCATGAAACGTTTCCATAACCTGTTTTGTACGACGATTCCAGATCCGGTAACCTTTAGAATTCTCACAATATCCAATAAAGACTCCAATGTCAGCTTTGGCTTTGAGCTTTCCAAAATCATCACGATCATTATTTGGATAGCAAAGGGAGCCAAATACATGAAAGTGTTTGAGATTCGGTTTATGGTTGTGGAGAAGCTCAAACGGTGTTTTGTTGTGGCATTTAGTAATCATTGAACGGTTTTGAGTATAACGTGCAGTAGATATAGCTTCTGCCCATAAGTAATCTGGAAGTTTAGCATTGATTAACATTGTTCTTGCAGCTTCCACTAACGTTCGGTTTCGTCTTTCAACAACTCCGTTTTGTTCTGGTGTTCGTGCAATAGATGTCTGATGCTCAATTCCTACTTTCTCATAGAATTCTCGAAGAGTTTGGTTAACAAATTCAGTTCCTTTGTCTGTTCTTATTTGGCGGACGGTGTTCCGGAGCTGAACTTGAATTTTTGTGAGAAAGGTGATGATCATTTGTGGAGCTTGGTCTTTGCTTCGAAGAAAGTAGACCCAAGTCCATCGTGAATAGTCATCAACAATTACTAAGATGTAGCGTTTGCCATTGATCGTTTGCACGCGCATCGGGCCACACAAATCCATGTGAAGAAGATGAAGCACATGCAGAGAGCTGTGTTCCACCTTTGAAGGAAAATGAGCACGAGTGCTTTTCCCTTGTTCACAGGCTGAGCAAAGGTGATCTTTAGAATACCGGAATCATGGGAGACCTTCAACTAGTTTGTGTCGAGCAAGATTGGTTATAGTTTGAAAGTTTAAATGTGAGAGACGACGGTGCCATAGCCAGGATTTTGTTGATGTTGCCTTTGAAAGTAAGCAGATGGGAGATGAAGCAACCATGTCTCGCATAGAGATAGTGTAAAGACTTGAGTTACGCGAGCCAGACATAAGGTCGTTTCCTTGTAGATCACGAATGAAACAAGATTTCTCCCTGAAAGCAACCTCCAAATCTCCATCACAGAACTGACCTACTGAAAACAGATTGTGACCGAGGCCTTCCACATAATAAACCCTGCTAATTTCGATGTTCCCATTGATATAGTCTCCGTAGCCCATGATAGCTGCGAAGTGATCATTCCTGAATCTGACAGTGCCAATGAACTTTGCAATAAAGTTTGATAACAGCTTAAGGTTGCCTGTCATGTGTCGGGAACATCCGCTATCAACAATCCAGAGAATGATCTGTATCACCTGCATTACACACAGACGACACAGATGGAATAGAAGTAGATGTGGAACCCGAAATGTTAGAGGGTTCCGGAGCAGTTATAGTAGACATACACACATCAATAACTTTAGGCATCCATTTAAATCCTAGTGTGTTATATATCCATTTCTGCCATCTCCAACTAGTATTTGCTTTAGTCTTAGTGAATGCACTAGGTGGTACTACATTCCTAGGAGGTGAAACTGGAGCTACAGGGACATCAATGCGGTTCTTAGAATCTAAAGAGGGCGGTCTACCAAGCACAGACTTAGAATGATTAGTGGGCCTAGAGGTATTCCGAATCTTAGGATTCCTTAAACGAGAGATGATAGTGTTAGGTCACTAAGTTTACAACACAAGCATCAAGAGAAGAGATAGAGAAGAGAAGATCGGTTGAACCCTTATCCAAACACACGAAATAATGAGAGAAAGGTTAAAGCAAAGAGTGAAATAGAAAAGAGAACAACCAACCCTCAAGTGAGGGTTATTACATAGTATTTATAGGAGGGAAGCTAGGGTAACACTCCTAGTCCCTTCCTTTCTTCTATGGGCTTGGGCCTAAGCTCATGGGCCTTCTACATAAGCTTAAGGCTAATAACAAACATAAAGGCCATAATTAAGCTAACTATTACATATGAATCACTAACACTTGATTTAGGTTTAGGAGTGATTCCAACAATCTCCCCCTAAGTGTTGGTGATGAATGAATATTAACGGTTAAGGCGTTGAAGTAATAGTAGCTTTGACGTCTTCTGACATTCTTCTTTCTTGTGAGAAGAATTGCCTTGATTAGAACAATCTCCCCAGTGTGGAGAAATTGTCTTCTTTGAACAGTTCTGCTTTGACGTCATCTTTAACTTTGTTCTTTGTTCATTGTTCTTTGGGATGGTAGTGATAGTATGTTGTTGTCTGCATCAAGTCTGCCTCAGGTCTGCTTTGTTGCTCCAGTGTCTCCACGTCATTCTTCAACATGCTCACACGCTCTTTGACGTTGGATTTCAGTACTGATGAAGTTCTTTAAGTCTTTAACTTTGTAGATTCTTTGATTTGATGAAGAATCATTCTGACTTTTGTGTTGTTTTAAGATAGAACTTCCATTAGTGATGATGTTGGCGTGAGCATGAGAAGAATCTGCACGATCATTCCGCTCTAGAGCTTCCATAAGAAGAAAACATTAAAACGGTTAGTAATAAGCGGATTCCGGCACTTACAAGTTTGAACTTCGAGAGTGTTAACAGCATAGTGTGAAAAACACAACTCTAATTCTCACAAAGGCCGTTCCTGAACTGGAGTCCCACAAGTGAGATAACGCGATGTACCGAAGTACATCTACAGTTCAGATGAGTTGCTGAGGTACACCGAAGCATCACCCCACGACTGTAGACCGTTTGAGACACACTAAGCGTAATCCATGAAGAGTTACCGAAGTGACCTGCTGTCAGGGCTGTTTGATGTTGACCATGGCAGGAGTTTCCATTCAATCACTGAGGATCACATATGTGAACCTCTCATAAATGTTCTCGACAGATTGCTAAGATCTGTGAAGGACTCGATAACGTACCACTGATGTTCTTATTGTTGAACATCAAGTGATGAAATGTCAAGTGTACCTAAGAGATCTTTTGATGAATCTCGTGGCTCTAGACTCAATAATGCGTTTTGGTTTTCCTGAGTGGAGACTAGGGAGAGGGTCTCCTTCTTCAATATCATCAATCTCTAAGAGAAAGCCGATAGATTATGTAGGGTTCCCTGTGAGAATGAAACAAGCTTCTCTTGAGAGAAACTTGAGTGGCTAAGAAGGTTTAGTGTATGCGTCACTGGGTCCATGACGACTTTTATTCTTCAATACCGGTGTCATCAAGTGACAACCAGTAGCATATGAATTGAACCCGGTGTCTGTCCTAAGTTGAATAATTTGGAGGGCTATTTCATTTCACCCTTTTCTTTGCATTTTTTTAATTCTTCAACTCCTTCTTTCTCCGATTCTCATTTTCTCCTTTTTATAATCATACCTAAGGACTTCTAAGTACTAACTATTTGTGATGTCCTTGGGTAGATCCCTCCGGCTCTGGCGGATCATAGGACGGTTATTCCTAACCTTAGTCACCTTATAACTCCATGACTAACCTATGTTGCCATAAAACCAATTTTCAAGAAAATCTCTCACAGCGGTTATGATTCTAAAACATTTTGTACCACTGAAAGAGTTTGATCTTTTGAAGAAATACTCCCCCTCCACATGTGCTTAAGAGTTTTTTACGGAAATCTGCACAGTGAGGAAAGAGCGCGCACTTTATGAATTGATCAACTCAAGATAGACAGTCCCCCGCGAGACACGGTTACGTTGCATAGTTAAAGAGTTACATTGTCAGCTTTTAGGTGACAACTAGCTCTAATAACTACCTTGAAGGTGTAGACAAACCTCGAAAGGTTGTCAAACCCATCAGAGTTCATGTCTACCAAGAGTTTCTCGAATGGTACATTCTATTCGGACAAGTCCTTTGCGAGACACGTTTACATCACTAGCGAACTAGCTTGAAATTATTACCCGTCCCGGACAAGTCTTTTCGAGTTACTAACAGTTAAGTATCGTCAATTCGTTGGTTAAGTCTATAGCACAAAGATTCATTTGCATTTACACAACATATTTCTTATCACATAATTTTCTCCCCCTCAAAAATGGCATATAAAATGTTATTTTTGAAAAGTTGAGAATAAATATGACCATTTCGAGTGTTGCGGGAAGATGACCACGGTGAACAATTTGTGAACAAAGTTTTAATTCAAATACTCCCCCTCAACAAGTGGTATAAACGGTTGAGGTTTTGAAAATCGTACGGGGAAGTACTTGTTCTTTTGAGCAAAACCTTAAAAAGTGAAAGGTTTGATAGGTTTTACTCAAAAGTAAGAAGCTTTCGCTCCTTTTATAAGGATTGTGGCACTGAAGTGTACCACAGGGTCCTTTCTTTACAAGAACGGGTTGTACACTGAAATGTGTGCACAAGCCATCGTAAGATAATCAAACAAACAAAATCACAATCAAGAGAGTACCCAATGATTACAGACGATCAGCTACTTTCTGAGGACGTTGGAAAGTCAGAATCGGAAAGTTTGGTCATCCTCCCACATAGTTCTCCAACCGTTGCATCTGATCCCGATGAATCAAACATTCATCAATCCTAGTGATAAATCAACGAACATCGTGCGATCCTTTGAATTTCAACGAACATCCCAACTCAATGTCCTTCAATCGATATGCCAATCCATCTCGAACCATCTCTAGGGTGGCGTCATAGAACTTAGTGAATTTCATCGAAAGCCATGAAGCAAGTATGATGATTTTCACTTTGGTAGACAAACCCAAACTTTTGTTTATGAACGATTTTGTACTGAGGTTCTTGATTGATTCCGATGAAGTGTAGAATTTAGGTAAGATTCGACCCCGAGGTGGAGATCTTCAACACGCTCTTTGATTTGATGCGTATGAAAAACAAGGAGTGCAGTAATGTACTTGATCTGAATTTCGGTTGAGGTTCAGGTTGGGGCTCAGGTAAGTCGTGATCCTCACCACCAGTGTATGTAGAGTGATTACCAGTTTTCTTCATTGGTGGTGTGGTTTCTGAAACCCTTGGTTGATCAGATGGTGGTGGCTGTGTAGCTTGTTGTGTAGTGGTGATAACCTGCTTGACCATTTGATGAATCATTGGATGAAGTTGCCTTCTTAACAGATTTTGTTGTTGACATAGTTGTTTCTTTTGTGGATGGAGGTGATGATAGAGATGATGATTTGGGCTTGGTGGAAATGTCAATAGGTGGTTCAGAAGACTGTTGAGGTTTGTGTATTGGATTGTCAACTATGTAGTTGTCTGATTCCTTCTTAAACTTTTCCTCCTCAGCTCTAGCAGCTTATTTTGCCTCTTTTCGAATCATTTCCTCTTCAGCCGCCAAATTATCATCATCAGGGACTCTTTCATCCTTATCATGATCGTAATCTCCTTCGTCATATATTTCCCCATCTTCACCATGCTTTTCTTCTTGCGGTTGTTTTAGTTGTTGTTGTGGGTGCTTCATTTCAACAGTAGTAGTGACAGTGACACCCTGATCCTTACCGGGTTGATTAACCGGATCGGATGGGGTAAGAGTTGTTTGCAATGGATCTTCCATAAGTGGAGGACTACTGCTTGACCCTCCTGCCCCACCGGGTTGATTAACCGGAAAGGTTGAAGCATGGTATTCCATCCTTTTCCGCTTTAATGTCTTATGAAATTTTATTTCCACTTCCATTGAATCATACTCATCATAAGGATGACTTTGTGAGCATGAATTTGAATGGATGTTGCAGAAGGATGTCCACAGCAATTCTGCAAGATGATTATGAGCATATGAAGTTGTTGAAGATGACAGGGAGATTGTTCTTGCCAATTGTTTTGTCGTATCCAGCTGGGAATGTGTTTGCCATCAAGAGCTCTGCTAGGGCATTGATGATTGCTTGATTTGCAGCCATTTTGTGATCTGAAAGACATTAGACAAAAACACAGACATATGGAAACATAATGTGTTTGTTTTAGTCTGATTTATTATCTAATTCCTTGTTTGATTGTAACATGTTTATGTTAGTTACAAGTCCTAATTCACATTATTCCAATTGATTGAAGTTGATGTGATAAGTTACGTGAACATGTTAATTTTTAAATTTCAAAGTCCAATTTTTCACTTAACACACAACATATTAACTTTTGTAGGCTTATACGAAACATCAGGTATTTGTGACTTATGCGTAACCTTTAACAAGTAACATATGCGTAATATACCAAAATGTAGTGAACAGTGGGTTATGAGTAACAAGGATCCTTATGCGTAAGAAAGGAGCTTATGCGTAGGAGTAAGCTAAAGCGTAAGACCAAGCTTATGCGTAAGTGTTTCGTACGCGTAAGACAAGTTCAAAGGCTTTAGGCTTACGCGTAGGAATAAGCAAGATGTTACGCTTAGGAATAAGCAAGATGTTACGCGTAAAGTTTACTCGTAAGAGTAAAGCTTATGCGTAGCAAGCCTTGTTTACGAATATCTTTCCAAGATACGCGTAAACCACTGTAGACCTCTTATGCGTAAGAGTTACACGTAAGATTTCTCTAAGGCGTTACCTTCACGCATAAAAGTATTCTTTAAGCGTAACGGTTTGAACACCTGAAGATTCTGACATTACGAATAATTAACCTGTTAACTATAAACATGAAAACTTGATTGCAGTTAATTCAAAACATCTTTTAGATCACAAAACAAGAATAAGAACATATCAGATACATACAGAAAGACTTAGGCGTAAAATTACATAAACCCTAAACCCTTAATCTACGTGTAAGGGATATAGCTACACAAATCAAACAAGAATGTTTCTGGAGTGTCCTAGATGTCATATGAGTGCAATGGAACAAGATTTAACACATTTCCACCACAGAATCAGAAGATTTATGGGAGATGAACCCAAAAAGACCTAAAACTTAAAATTCATACAGTTTAGATGTTTCTGGGCTTATTTAAAGGTTCAGACACATGCATATAAACTTATTCTAACACTTTCTTGACTACCTAATAACATATCACAGAATAGAAAAGCCCTAGATGAGCGCAAGAACCCTAGAATTCAAATTAATGAAATTTAAGATTCAGGATGGTTTTGGACGATTGAAACAAGTTTAATAGACACTAAGAAAGGTTTAAACATAACTCATTTCAATCCAAACACTTTTATGCATAAACACCCAGTTCGTTCGAGTGAACAATTTTCCAAAATCAGTTTAAAGAATTTTAACCGTTGGATTTGAAAGAATTTTAAAATCCTTGTTTATCATCTTGATTAAAATAGTTTAGAACTTATAGATTATGAAAAAACTTGAACGTATTTAGAAGATTTGATTTGGGCCGTTTGATCTTGGTTGTTTTAGGAGTAAATGATTTTGTTAACATTAATTTGCTAAGTTGACACATTCAGTCCCTCAATGTAAGATATTGGATTTCACATACACATCAAACCATGAACACAAGGTGGCGTATAAAATGATGTTTAGAGAGAGAAAGTTAGAGGTTTGGGAACTTTAGTGAGAGAAAGAAAAATCTTATTATGAGCTCCAACTCTCTACCTTGGAAGGTAGAGAGTATTTATAGTCTTACAATAAAATGCCACACAACGGGCTGTGGATCAGGCATACAGTGGGTAAAGAGCCGTCCGTCCTCCACGGTGTTACTTAACTAAATACTACTTTGCTTAAAAGAACTACGACTACGAGCTTTTTAACGATTACATATACTAGAGGTGACCGACTCTTTAATACCTGGAATTTCTAATTCCTAACAATCTCCCCTTAAGGGAGGTCACCTCAAACATATACTAAAATTACATTGAATACAAACAAATATTACATTAACAATTGTTCTTGCATTCTTGATGTAGCACTTTGCTCTGAAGCTCGTAGTCATTGATTCTACTCATTGCATGTTTGGTTAATCCAAGTGGAGGTCTTTTCCAGATCCACGTGATAATAATTTTGAGCTAGCTTTTGAGATCATCAGCTAACAAAAATCTCTGAGACATCCATTGTGATGTTGGTATTATGTGATGTTGTGACTTTCGGACCGACATGCTCACATTCTGGATCATGATATATTCTCATCAGAGTAGCGGAAGCTTTCGTTGATTCATGATATTGGCAGCAGCGTAGCAGAAGCATGGAGTGAAAATATCAGAGTCATTGATGCACTAATCATGATTTCTTTCGAGATGAATGTGTGGTGTGAGCATGCGGCTAAGGATTGACCGCATCATTCTGATCAGCTGCAAACGTAGGGCGTACCTGCATACAACAGTTAGCAATAAAGCGTACGAAAGTGTCTTTGACCACTTTCGTTGAATTGAGGTACACGGCCCACGGTTCCCCGTTGATCAGTACATGTACTGCCTGTGATCAGGTATAATTCCGAAGAATTTCCTTGACAGGGTTTCGCAGATGCTCTAGCTGTTCTCAAACCGGAACGTCTCAAAGAAGACAACACGGAGTGAGCGAACCAACGAATTTAAGTCCACTGATTGATGAAAAGAGATTTGAAAAACAATCGTGTATTGCTCAATAGAAATTTTTTTGCAATACAACGAAGGTTTTAATTAAAAATCAATTATCAATCATAAAAACACCTTTTGATTGGAAAAATTAGTACACAGTCGATGTGCTAAAGAAAAGAGTTTTTAAGCACAAAGACCGGTTTTTCAAAGGAATCCGTCAATCCATAACCTGAACCAGGATTGATTCAAGAGATTGAATCGCCCCATTGTTTCTGTTTAGTTGTCACATGGTTGATCTATATAATAGATCTCACATGCCACCTACCAGGAGCTTGTTTGATGTTGGCTCCAGAAAGCTTTCCATCTTCATTGTGAATATGTTCACATATCACTCGGATGTTCTGGCAATACCACAAGGATAATGCGTAGGACTCAAGATATAATGTCTCTTTCCACATTGTGTGAAACAGAGAGTCTTCATTGAAAGTGTCCTAATGAGATTTAATGATGATCTCGTGGCTCTAGACTCAATTTTGTGCATATTTGGATCCTATATCGGAGACTAGAGAGAAGGTCTCCTTCTTCAATATCAACAATCTCTAAGAGAAAGTCGATAGATAATGTCGGTTCCCCGTGAGAATGAAACAAGTTCTTTTAAGAGGAACTTGAGTGGTTTGGAAAGTTGAAGTGCAGTGCGTCACTGGGTCCATGACGTCTTGTCTTCAATACCGATGTTACCATCAGTAGCATATGAATTGAACCCGGTTTCTGCCCTAAGGTTGAATATATGGAGGGCTATTTGTTTTCACCCTTTTCTCATTCAATTCTTTTTCATTCTTCAACCCCTTCAGTGCTTACCGAGACTTCACTGCAAGTACCTTGTTGGGTTTGTTCCAGTACTAGCTCAGTCTCAGTCCGCACCCTTCCCATATCTCATTTTTCTCCGTTTATCATCATACCTAAGAACTCTACACTAACTAGTGGATAGTCCCTGGGTAGATCCCTCCGGTTCTGACGGATCATGGGAACAAATACCTAACCTTATCATCCTTATATCACCATACATAAAGAAAAGTTGGTCGGTCTATTTGGTATTGTTCATCTGCCATTGGAACCAATTGAAAACCATTTGAAAATCAATCCAGATACTTGTGATATATTATCAAAGTATTTTGTACCTGAATTGTTTTTGATATTTTTAGAACAAGAGCTCCCCCTCAACATGTGCATCAAGTGATTGAAATCGTTTTGCACACGGAGGCAAGAGAAAGAGTTAACTTCTTTGAATTCTATTTTCTAAAAGATATCAATCATCACTTCCCTAATCAAAACAAGTAGATAAAGCATTTTCGGGAAGGATGAGGTTTTCACAATTTTGCTCCCCCTCAATATGTGCATCAAGGTTTGAAGAGATTTTTGCACATACTAGAGGGAACATGCACATTGATATAAATTGATCACGTTTAGGATCTTTGTGGTTTAAGAAAAATGCTCCCCCTCAACATGTGCATGGAAAATTGGAAAATTTGAAATCGTTTGGCACATGTGGGAAGGAGAGCTTGTACATCCTTATAAAACCATTTACCGAATTATCAGTTTAAATCCAATTTAAATCACAAATTCTCCCCCGATCACAATTATCAAATCATTTAAGATTTGTGATCTCTTGTAGATTTAAATTGATTTTGAAAGCTTTTAAGGAGAATTGTGACTTGATTATGAAAGCGTTTTAACTGATAAGGATCGGATATTAAGACTTTAAAACTCCATTGATTAAACATGCATGAATATCTTTTGAAAACAATTGAATGACAAATAACTTTTTAATTTAATTGAAATCATTCTCCCCCTCAAACAATGACATAGGTTGTTGTTTGAGAGATAGATATTTTGACAAATAAGTCCAGTTGATTATCAAATTTAGAGTCCGAGTTATTTTTCAAAAATAGTTAGTTTTCAGCAGATAAATGTTTAAAGAATCAGTGCATGTAATTTTGAAAACATGATAAAGTATGGCTCTGTTCTTTCTTTGAAAAGCGGGTTACTGCCTGAAATGACAATAAACCATTGTTTCTCTTTCTCTCAATTTTTTTTTTTTTTTTTTAAGAATTCGAACAACATCTAAAGTCCCGTGTCATTCTTTGAATGACAGCACAAAGACCGTAGATATTATCGAACCGAGAAAAACATGACAAATTGACAATATTTTTTGAAGATTTTTGAATTTTTCAGATTTTTATGGATTTTGAAAGTTTTATATATTTCTATTTGATTTTTGAGAGTTTTATAATTTTGTATTTTGTTTTTCGAAAAAATATTTACAAGAGATAGATGAAGATAGACCTTTACTCCTCGTCTTCCTCCTGAAGACGTTTGAGTGTTTCTGGTTGAAGGCTTTTCAAGCCAAGACGTGGAAGAATAAACTCAAAACGTTCTCTTGGAAGAGCTTTGGTGAAGATGTCTGCTAACTGGTATTCAGTCCTTACAAAATAGAGTTCCACCACACCTTTTTCCACTTGTTCCCTGATGAAATGATGTCGAATGTCGATGTGCTTTGCTCTTGAGTGTTGTACGTTGTTGCATGAGAGAGCAATAGCACTTTTATTATCAAGCCAGTGATTGCCTCTATCTCACAGGAGCAAACTCCTGTTGAGATTGAGGTTAATCCTACTCCTTCTAGTGATCAGCCACATAGTCCACCTAGACAACCTTTTGAGGATGACACTGCTTTTGGTGATGATTTTATTGTGTTTCCTCCTAGGTCCAATGAAGCTCATCAAACCACAGGTATTCCTGCAGATGGAGCTGAGGATCCTACTATGCTAATGAATATGTCTAGCTTGCTTCACAGGTATGTTCAAAAAGTTGATGATTTGGAGCTCCAGCTTAAGGAAACACGGGAAGAGCTGAAGGAGACTAAAGCCACTTTAGGTAGTGAAATGGTGAAGTTATTACAGAAAGTGACAGATTTAGAGGTGAGGTTGGACCAGAGGAGGACTAGATTTGTGGTGTCTGTTGATGAGGAGGAACATGAACATGAAAGGGTTACTATAGACTTAGATAAGCTTCATGTTCTAGCATCTGTATCTCTTGGTGAGACTCAGACTCCTATTGCTCCACAAGTCAAAGTTTTTCAGAGGAGACAGAGGAAAAAGAGGAGCTATCTTAGTAGGATGACTCTCAAGACTAGGTCAGTAGAGGGTGGTGAGTCATCTGGTGCTGTTGCTGCAGATGATATTGCTTCTGATGCTGTTACTACTGAGAGGCTTGTGGAAGAAAAGGAGTCTACACATGATGCTGATGAGCTTATTTCTTCTGATTCACTGGCTGACAATGCTGCAGATGGCTTTTTGCCTGGTTCTTCAGATCATAAAGGCAAAGGTAAAATGGTTGAGGAAGAAGAAGGAGTGGATCCTGGTATTGATAAGGCTGAATAGGAAAGGTTATTCAGAATGCATGAGATATCAATGAGTGATAGAAGGGTTGCAGAACAAGCTCAGGCTACCTTTGATGCAAAATTCTTGTCTGAGTCAGCTCCTGAGATCAAACATGAGAGAATGATGGAGTTAAATGCTTTGGCTATGGGATTCACAGATGAGACTTGGAATCAGCTTGGTGATGATATTTCTGGAAATCCAAGTCTTGCTCAAACTATCTTAGGAGGTGCTTTTACATCTGAAAATTATGTTAATGATATACGGGCATTGGTGACTCAAAAGAAAAAGGAAGAGGCTGAACGAAAGGCTCAAACAAGAAGGGAAAAGCCTTTATCTCAAGCTGAACAAAGGAGACATATGAGAGAATTTGTAAAGAACATGAGTTCAGCTGTTTACTCTACTGGATGGACTATGGGGTATGTGAGATCTTTCTCTGATGATAGATTAGTCAAAGAGTATAACATCATCTACTCAAGATTAGAAAAGGATGGTTTTAATCCTTATACTAGGGAAAAACACTTTCACTCTCTTTTGGAAGGACCACCTCCTAAGAGATTGAAGATTACTGATACCTTTGAAGCTACACTTGTTCCTTCTGAGAATATGTAAGATACACCTCATGAGGAGGAGACTCTTTCTGTTGATAAGACAAAGCTTGTGTCTATTTACAATAATACATCATATTATACTCTACGTGTTGATATTCATGCTTTTGAGAGTTCTTTTGTAAAGGACTTTGAGGAAAATGATTCAGATGGGGAGTTGGTTGAATGGTCTCCATTCATGAATTGGACACTCACTCCTACCGGTCTTGGTGGTTTGAGAGATTGTAATTCTGTTTATCGCAAAGATGAGACTGTTCGGCATTTTACTTTTCTCTCTGAGGTTCTTAATTTTTTAGATAGACAGGATTTGGTTACTCTTTATGGTATGGTAACAAAACACTTTGAATCTCATCCTGCTCAAGGGACTGGTTTGGTTTTGTTAGGTGATCTTCAAGTGTTATTTGATTCTAACCATCAAGGTGGTGCTGGGTTTAAGGTTTGGGAAAGTCAATCTGAGTGGAAGGTTTTTAGTTGGATTTTTTATCCACTTTCCAGTGTTCATGTGGTGCAGACTTGGTCTGGGGTCTATCTTTATTTGTTTTCAGATCATGATTATCCATTATCTGCATCCTTGTTGGAACAAATGTTGAGGACACAGTTGAAATTCTCTACTGCTCCAGTTGCAAATGATCAGACTCATGCATAACAGCTGATTACAAGGTTGAAAAATAAGTTTCTTGCTGTTTCTGTTGAGTCTTCACTGTCATGAGTGGTATGATGTTCTTTGTATATGTATGTCTTTTGTTTATGTTTATGTTTGTGTAAAAAAAAAAAAAACAAAAAACAAAAAAAAAACTTTGCACATATCTTGTTTGTTTTCTAAACTTTCATTTTTTTAGGATCATGTTGTACATTTGGGTTACATATGGTTTTAACTCACCATGTCTTATGGGAAAAAGGGTTAACTTTCAATGGAGTACAGCTGTGGGAAGTATTCTCAAATCTGTTGATAGTTGCAGATTTACTAAAAATCAGAGGGTTATCAATGTACCCTGGTCTTACACACCAAACATTGGCTACTCCATGAGCAAACGGCTCTCGTAAAGAGATGTCAAATCCGTTGGATGGTTGACAACTTGCCAATAAGTTGTGTGGTGCTCAACTCACCATGTCCTCATAGATGAAGAGTTGGCTAGCCCACATGTTCATGGCGTGTGGTAAAGGCAGTGGAACACCATGACTAGTCCTGAGTTAAACGGCTTCAGGTAAAGACAAGTCAAATCCGTTGATGGCTGTGATAGTTTGCCAAAAACAACTAGGGTCCTCCAATACACCATTGATTCACGTTCTAAGTGTTGGACTGGTTACTGGTTCACCAGGGTGATGCCATGATTCCACTCAAGAACCAGCTACCCCAAGAGTGAGTAGCTACTTGGTAAAGGCTTATCAAATCTACTCTGGTTACTGATGCTGCTGGTTCCTGGTGTTGCTGTTTTAGAAGTTACTCATGGGATCTTGTACTTCATTGCTGATCTGGTGGTTCTAGATGTTCTGCTGGTGTTTAATTATGGTTTCAGTTGGTGTTTTGCTCAATCCTCTTGTTTGCTAAAGATCTATCTAGAAACTTGAAGTTAACCAAGTCAAATTCAAGTTTAGGGGAGGATTGTTAGGAATTATGTAAACAGTTGGTTCCCGCTGATGTGGTTCCTACTGATAGTTATGTTATTTCGGCTGATAGAAAGGTTTCTGCTGATAGTGTGCAGTTTCCTATGATAGTTTATATGTTTCTACGGATATGTAGTTTCCATTTTCTTAGCTTATTAGTTGTGATATGCTTGAGTTAAAATAGGAATAGATAGAGCATATCTTTTGAGTGCTTAGCAAGCTGCATTAGGGTTTCTTGTGCTATAAAAGAAACATGTGGCTAGGGTTTTATGTACGTCTTTGATAACATTAATAGTGAATTAATTTAGATCCATAGAGGATAAAGTTATTGTGTTTATTGTCTTCTTAAAGTTTTGTATTTATTTTCCGCATAAGTGCAATTCTAGCAAAGGTTCTCCTTAGTTGTTTTGTGATTACACAAGGCAGCTATCTTCATTAAAGGCTCATTAAGATCTATCTGGGACTGATCCCAACATTAAACAAGAAACTGGAAAATCTTTTATTTATATAGAAACTGCATTCTAGGATGCAGTACATTGTTACAAGACTTCCTATGACTTCGAAGAACCACATGACATGACACAAGCTTCACCGAATCAAAAGACTCCTCCAGACATCAGCTTCCATCTACAAGGCCCCTACTCTGGCCTCCTCTTTGTCCACTCTGGCATCCTCTCATGCTCCTTTCCTCACCTGCTGATGTAGTCCCACACTCAGGGAGCAGCAAGACCAACCACTTGAGCCTTTTTCTCTGGGTTTGAGCTGGAGGGTCCTGGTATTGGATCTGAAGGGCCTGCAACTGGCACAAAAGAAGGTGGCACAACAGCAAGAGGAGTAACATTCAGTGGTCTAGAAGATCCACCATTCTCATCATCAGAATCTGAATATGCTGAGACAAAGCTGGGCATGGAGTTTAGCTCAGAACTGGTGAGAATGTTCCCATAGCCTGAAGGAGGGGTAGGCAGATCCTCTGAAGATGCTCCAAGAGGTGCTGGTGATGGTGGAGGGTTTGTTGACATGAACCTCAGGTTGGTGTAGTTGGGAGGAAAGTAGTTTAACCATCCATCATTGGATGATGACTCCTCATATGAGTCTGAAGATATCTCAATCGGATGGTTGGGAGAGTTATTCGTAGTGGTTAGTTTGGTGATTGATTGGTGTGTTAGGGTTATTTTATGTGTATGTGTTTTATGAGGCAAGGGGTTAGTTACATAGGCAAAGTCAAGGTGCAATCTTTGGTTGTTAGAATTTATGGAAGTAATGACTTGGTTGGCATTTGTACTAATAAGGGTTAATACTGCAGACTTTTAATGCGCAGTTAAGTACAACAGGGTTTGACTTTTCTCCATTCCTGCTGGTTTCGTAGGTGTTTCTGCGGATGAGGGATGGTTTCTGCTGGTAGAATCAGATTGATAACAGTGGTCAAACTTGCAGCTGTTTCTGCTGATTGACTAAATGGTTTTGGCTTATTTGACTTTCGATTGCCGCTGGTTGTGTATAATTGGGAATTAAATATGAGATTTAATTAAAGTCAAAATTGGTCAGAGATTCGTTGCGAGTGTTTTGCCGATTTAAAAGGTTATTTTAAGTAACTTACTTAAATAACCAATTATTGATATCCCACGAACTAATTGCTCAATTCCCTCTCATTTTGAAACATCACCCATCTTTAACCTTCTCGGATCATTCAATGGCGTCACTGGCCTTCAAAGGAGATCACAATAAAGTTGCATTCTTGGAAAAAGCCAAAAGGAGTGACTTATATGATCCTATGATTGAGTTCTTGTTGTGTTCTAAACTCATGTATGCTCTAACCTTTTGTCCGTCTATTGTTTATGACCCTTTAGTCAAGCAATTTTGGGCCACAACTCATGAGCAATCTCCTGAGGGTCAACCCAAGGAGATAGTGGCCACCATAGATGGACAAGAGTATGTCATTATTGAGTCTCTCATAAGAACTCAGTTAAAATTAGATAATGAGGGAGGTGTCTTTGACAATAATAGAGAACAAATCATCACTGGTTTGGCCAGCTTAAGGTATCCCACTAATGGGAAGTTCATATGGTATAAAAACAAATTTTGCCCTAAATGGAGATTTCTTGTTCATACCCTCCTTCAGTGTTTAAGTCCTAAGTCTGAGGGTTGGGATCAGTTCTCTAGCTCAATTGCTACTGCTATAATTTTTTTAGCTCAGGGGAGAAATTATAATTTTTCAAAATATATCTTTGAGGAAATGCTTAAAAACATAAAGGATACCAAACATAAATTCTTAATGTATCCCAGATTTCTTCAAATAATTTTAGGCATTACAACCTCAGATCAATCTCCTAGAGTAATTGGAAAGTTAACTGCTAAATTGTTTGCTAACATGAAAACCAATTTTGTTGGAGAACATAGACCCTCGTTACCTTCTATGTTGCCCTCTGGCAATGAAGGTGCTGGTGCAGCTGAAGCTGCTGATGGCAATGAGCCATCTAATGTTGAGGCTGCTGGTGACACTATGTCATCCATTCCCAATGCTGCTGGTGTCTCTGCATCAGTTGCAGCTGATATTGGGGCCTCCATTGCTCCTGATGCATCTGCATCAGTTGCCACTGATAACCAGCAACCCCCATCCCCTGCACCTATAGCCCCACCATCTCCTAGAGTTTTTGCTCCAGAGGAGCTTGTCATTGCCTCTACATCACAAGAACAAACACCTGTCGAGACTGAGGTCAATCTTGACCAACTATTTGTCCAACCTTCCAGTCCACCTAGTCATACTTTTGAGGATGACACCAATTTTGGTGGTGATTTTTATATGTCTCCTCCCAGGTCTAATGAAGATCCTAACACCTCAGGAAATCCTGTTGGTGGGGCTGAGGATCCTTATAATCTAATGAAAATGTCTATCTTACTTGACAGGTATACTCAGAAGGTTGATGACTTAGAGGCTCAGTTAAAAGAAACAAGGAATGAGCTTTAGGAGACTAAGAAATCACTTGGTGGAGCTATTGTTAAACTGGTTGGAAGAGTACAAGAGTTGGAGAATAGACTGCATAAGAGAAGGAGTAAGGTTGTTGTCTTTGAGTCAGAGGATGAGGAGGAAATTGACTTAGAAGCATTACATGTCTTGGCTTCTGTTTCCTTGGATGACACTGTAACCAAGAGTGATCATGTGTCTGAGCCTGTTGTTCCTCCAGAGTTTAAGGTCTTTACAAGGAGAAGGACTCACAGGAATAGAACCAAGAAATCTTTTTGACTATCAGCATTTGAAAGGTTCCAGTCTGTTGATGTTATTGGTCCTATGGATTCTTTTGATAGTCCTATTGCTGCTAATAAGGAGAAGGTTCCCTCTGACACAGTGCCTGATCATGCTGATTTTGTTAGTCCTGATAAGTCTGTTCATGCTGATATTTCTTCAAATGCTCCTGAGATACCAGTTTCTGTGTCTTCTGATCCCAAGGATCCTACTGATGTTGTACCAGTATCTGTTCCTGTTGTGGACAAGGGCAAGGCTCCTATGGTTGAAGAATAAATGGATCCTGTTGCTTTTAAAGCTGAACAAGAAAGACTTTTTAGACTTCATGAAATTGAGAAGGGTGATAGGGAGGTGGCAGAAAAGGTTCAAGCTACATATGATGAATAATTTCAAAGTCAAACTCACACAATTCCTGACCTCACACCCCAAAGAAAGCAAGAACTTGATGAGGCTGCTTTACACTTCACTGATGCCACTTGGCAATCAATTGTGGGTGAAGTCACTACCAACACATCCCTTGCTCAATCTATTTTAGGGGATGCTTTTTAGTCAGATACTTTTGCTGCTACTATGATTGCTTTGGCTAACCAGAGAAAGAGGGCTGATGCAGAAAGAAAGGCTAAGGCTAAAAGAGACAAGCCCCCTACACAGGCTGAGCAAAGGCAACATATGAGGGAATTTGTGAAGAATATCAGTTCTGCAATATACAATACTGGTTGGACTATGTAACATATTGGATTTCACATACACAACATAACACAAACATAAGTAGGCGTATACTATGGTTTTAGAGAGAGAAAGTTAGAGGTTTGGGAACTTTAGTGAGAGAAAGAAAAATCTTATTATGAGCTCCAACTCTCTAACTTGGAAGGTAGAGAGTATTTATAGTACTTACATAAAACGCCACCTAACGGGCTGTGGATCATGCATACAGTGGGTAAATACTCGTTCGTCCTCCACGATGTTACTTAACTAAATACTACTTAACTTGTAATAATTTACGACTACGAGCTTTCTAATGATTACATATACTTGAGGTGACCGACTCTTTAATAAATGGATTTACTAAATCCTTACAATCTCCCCCAAAGGGAGGTCACCTCAAATACACATTAAAAATTACATTGAATACAAACAGATATTATATTATAAATAGTTCTTTCATTCTTGATGTAGGACTTTGCTCTGAAGCTTGTAGTCATCGATTCTTCATTATTGCATGTTTGGTTAATCCAAGTGGAGGTCTATAACTGATCCACGTGATACTGAGTTTTGATCCAGCTTTGAGATCATCAGCAATCATAAATCTCTGACTCATCCATTGTGGTGTTGGTATTTATGTGATGTTGTGACTTTTGGACCGACATGCTCACATTTTGGATCATGATTTCTTCTCATCAGAGTAGCGGAAGCTTTCGTTGATTCATGATATAGGCAGCAACGTAGGAGAAGCATGGAGTGAGAATATCAGAGTCATTGATGCACTAATCATGATTTCTTTTGAAATGAATGTGATGTGTGAGCATGCGGCTATGGATTGACCGCTTCATTCTGATCAGCTGCAAACGTCGGGCGTACCTGCATACAACAGTTAGCAATAAAGTGCACGAAAGTGTCTTTGATCACTTTCGTTGAATTGAGGTATGCGGCCCACGGTTACCCGTTGATCAGTACAAGTACTGCCTGTGATCAGGTAAAATTCCGAAGAATTTCCTTGACAGGGTTTCGCAGCTGCTCTAGCTGTTCTCAAACCGGAACATCTCAAAGAAGACAACACGGAGTGAGTGAACCAGCGAATTGAGATTCACTGATTGATAAAAAGAGATTTGAAAAACAATCGTGTATCGCTCAATAGAAATTGTTTTTGCAATACAACGAAGGTTTTAATTGAAATCAATTATCAATCATAAACACCTTTTATTTTGAAATATTTGTACACAGTCGATGTGCTAAAGAAAAGAGTTTTTGAGCACAACGACCGGTTTTTCAAATGTATCCGTCAATCCATAACCTGAACCAGGATTGATTCAAAAGATTGAATCGCCCCATTGTTTCTGTTCAGTTGTCACATGGTTGATCTATTGGATAGATCTCACATGCCACCCACCAGGAGCTTGTTTGATGTTGGCTCTAGAAGGCTTTCCATCTTCATTGTGAAAATGTATGCATATCACTCAGATGTTCT
Source organism: Chrysanthemum seticuspe (assembly GCA_019973895.1). Taxonomy (NCBI): domain Eukaryota; kingdom Viridiplantae; phylum Streptophyta; class Magnoliopsida; order Asterales; family Asteraceae; genus Chrysanthemum; species Chrysanthemum seticuspe. The sequence continues at coordinate 173,164,751 of BPTQ01000007.1, forward strand.
GGCAATACCACAAGGATAATGCGTAGGACTCATAAGATATAATATCTCTTTCCACATTGTGTGAAATAGAGAGACTTCATTGAAAGTGTCCTAATGAGATTTATTGATGATCTCGTGGCTCTAGACTCAATTGTGCATATTTGGTTCCTATGTCGGAGACTAGGGAGAGGGTCTCCTTCTTCAATATCAACAATCTCTAAGAGAAAGTCGATAGATAATGTCGGTTCCCCGTGAGAATGAAACAAGCCCTTTTAAGAGGAACTTGAGTGGTTTGGGAAGTTGTAGTGCAGTGCATCACTGGGTCCATGACGTCTTGTCTTCAATAGCGGTGCTACCTTAGTAAACACCAGTAGCATATGTATTGAACCCGGTTACTGCCCTAAGGTTGAATTATTGGAGGGCTATTTCTTTTCACCCTTTTCACATTCAATTCTTTTTCATTCTTCAACCCCTTCAGTGCTTACCGTGACTTCATAACTAGAACCTTGTTGGGTTTGTTCCAGTACTAGCTCTGTCTCAGTCGGCACTCTTCCTATATTCTCATTTTTTTCCTTTTTTCATATTACCTAAGGACTCTACACTATCTAGTGGATTGTCCCTGGGTAGATCCCTCCGGTTCTGGTGGATCATGGGAACAAATACCTAACCTTATCAACCATATATCATCATACATACAGTAAATTTGGTCGGTCTATTTGGTATTGTTCATCTGCTATTGGAACCAATTGAAAACCTTTTGAAAATCAATCCAGATACTTGTGATATATTATCAAAGCATTTTGTACCTGAATTGTTTTTGATATTTTTTGAAGCAGAGCTACCCCTAAACATGTGCATCACGCATCATTTTGTAATGGAAATAATTTTCATCTTTGAGGGATTGGCTTGCATCTAAGAGTAGTTATATAAAGAATGTGGTTTTCAAAATAGTTGCTCCCCCTCAATATGTGCATAGATATTTGAAAAGACTGCACATTGAAATAAATTGATCACGTTTCAAGTCTTTGTGGTTTAAGATAGATGCTTCCCCTCAACATGTGCATGGAAAATTTGAAATCGTTTGGCACATGTGGGAAGGAGAGCTTGTACATCCTTATAAAACCATTTACCGAATTATCAGTTTAAATCCAATTTAAATCACAACTTCTCCCCCGATCACAATTATCAAATCATTTTAGATTTGTGATCTCTGTAGATTTAAATTGATTTTGAAAGCTTTTTAAGGAGAATTGTGACTTGATTATGAAAACGTTTTAACTGATACGGATCGGATTTTGAGACTTTAAACTCCATTGATTAAACATGCATGATTATCTTTTGACAAACAATTGTATACAAATAACTTTTTAGATTTAATTGAAATCATTCTCCCCCTCAATCAATGACATAAGTTGTTGATTGAGAGATAGATGTTTTTGACAAATGTTAAGTCCAGATGATTTTCAAAAATAGAGACCGAGTTATTTTTCAAAGCAATTAGTTTTCATTAGATAGTAACTAATTGTTTATAGAAACAGAGCAAGAAATTTGAAAACCAAGATAAAGCATGGCTCTGTTCTTTCATTGAAGAGCGGGTTACTGCCTGAAATAACAATAAACCATCGTTACACTTTCTCTCAATTTATTTTTTTATTTTTATTTTTTTTTTTATTTTTTTTTTTTTTAACATTCGAACAACATCTAAAGTCCCGTGTCATTCTTTGAATGACAGCAAAAAGACCGTAGATATTATCGAATCGAGGAAACCATGACAAAAAGACAAT